>JACEGR010001661.1:0-157463 GCA_014170235.1 Listronotus bonariensis
CAAATTTATAGCAAATTTTCTTTACACGAAACTGAAACTGGCGACTAAAATTAAGAGGTGCCCAGAGGAATATTTAATAGTTCATAATTTCAATGCGCAAAATTTTTTCACTATCAAAATTTATCAGAGGGCTTTATTTAAAAATATTTAATAGAAAAAAACTACAATCAAAGGCGTTCACGAATTTATTGCAATTTTTCGTTACCACAAAGCTGAAACTGGCGACTAAAATTAGGAGGTGGCCCAGAAGAATATTTGATAGTCAATAACTCCAATGCGCAATTTTTTTAGACCATTAAAATTTACTCAGAGGGCTTCAATTAGAAATATTTAATAGAAAGAAACTAAAATTAAAGCCGTTTGCGAATTTATTGCAATTTTTCGTTCCCACGAAGCTGAAACTGGCGACTAAAATTAGGAGGTGGCCCAATGTACTATTTATAGTTCATAACTTCAATGCGCAAAAATTGTTTGACTATTAAAATTCATTAGTTTTGTTTTAAAACATAGCTATTGCAGATCCAATTTTGCAGGCTCTAAGTAATAACAAAAATTGCATTATATTTTTTAAATGAACAATATTTTTATTACTTTGGACTCTTTGCCCACTTTACCTCTGTGAGTGGCCTCAAGGCGTACCTCCAACACTTTACAGGAAAAATAAAATTGAAAGTTTGATATCTTGTATGCAAACGATCAACTTTTTGAAAGATAAATTCCGTCAGTTCGTTCTATTTTGGCCCAAGATATTGTAGTGTATACCATTTTGTAGAAACTATTAAGAGACACCCTGTATAGGGTGAACTAATTTTAGAGAAAACAATCATATAGAAACATATATGACCTAAAAACGTCTTATCTTTTAAATTACAGACTGATAAAGTTTTCAAAAAATATATATTTTTTATAATATCTATGATATCAAATATTCTAATAAAATTTTGCCTACAGGTTGTTTCATTTAAAAACTTACTTGACAATGAAAACTTTGTTTTTGAGACACCCATCAGTAATTGCCCACATTCCACATTAACTTTTTCATTTTACATTTCTTTTTATATTGTTCAGGGGCGGAGTTATTTCGTGAATAATTAAACTTGGGACACACACATATCAACTCTGAGCTTTAAGCTTTTTAAAATTTTGTAATATTTTATGGATAAAAAATACAATTTTAAACTTAAATTATTTATTTAAAAAATACAAATAAATATACACATTTATTTTACAGATATCGAAATTATTCTGATATCATCATATGGTTTATCAGTTTTCTGATTCGTTTTTACATTACTTATATTCTGAACCACTTCCATCCCCTTCGTCACTCTCCCGAAGATTGTATGCTTATTGTCTAACCAAGGAGTAGGGGTTAAAGTGATAAAAAACTGACTTCCATTGGTATTAGGTCCGGCGTTAGCCATGGAGACGGTGTAGGGACGATCGTGTCTTAGATGTGGCCTGATTTCATCCTCAAATTCACCTCCCCAAATGCTTTCACCCCTGTACCGTTACCTGTGGGGTCTCCTGTTTGAATCATGAATCCTTTTATAACCCTAAAAAATATTTTATTTTCTGTACAATAAATAATAGTCAAGGTGAATAAAATTTTAATACAGCGAGGATAAGAACATTGGGTGCAGCTATAAGACGTCGGCGATCTGACAATACCTGCTAACTGACATTTTTGTTGAAAGTGACTTTATTACGTAGTTCGCATTGTATTTAAATAACACATAAAGTAACAATTCTGCTAACTACAAATAGCTAGCTTTTATTAACATTATAGAGCCAAAACAATACCCACCACCAGCAATACATCTATTTCAGAAAGGCAATTTCTGTTTTTTTTTCACCTACTGTAAAAAAGCATAAGTGCACTTAGCAGGTATTGTCAGATCGCCAACGGTTTCTCATGTGTAATGTCATTGACAAATAAAACAGAAAAACAACTTCAGCCACCCTTGGTTTACTTCACAAAATTTCCACTGGCTAGAGAGGCAGCTCACCCCAGTATTTTTAAGTAGAAACCTAAATACAGAGTGTGCTGTTTTAAATTTCCATTACAATGTATTCAGTTTTAGGTTGTGTTTATTTTTAAAGTTATTTTAATATGTAAGTACGATAAATTAAATTAGACCCTGAAATATAGGTAATTTTTGCCCAGAAATTTACTTCTTTACAGCACTGACCTAAACTTTTAAAAAGCAATCCTTTAGTACAGTCTAATAAAAAGCATTAATAACGTTATAATCTTATATTTTGCATGAAAAGTAACATGATTATCTTCTTTCAAAGTCCAAAAACATTGGTTATATTACAAGGTTAGTTTATATTTATAAGGTTGCGACATATCCTCAACTTTTAGGCGGTTCGAGGTCGGGGACGGAAGGAAGGGCACTCCACGGAGAAAAGTTGGCAAGACTGGGTAAAATAAAAGCTGATGATCAATCCAGTGGCGTCCAGAATTTGCGCATTTCATTTTGCATTGTTTTGGAAATTATATTTGTTGAAAGATGTAACTCCAAATGTTTCTTATTTAAAGTAAAAGAATTTACAACCTAATAATAATTAAAAACTGTTGTGTAAACGGTTGTTCTACTAATGCAATAAACTGTATATCTCCGGCACTGAACAACATGGCCGAAAAATGGGAGATGTGACGTCATAACACGTCAAAGCAATATGGCCGAATGTCGCGACCTTATATAGACCGACTTTGGGTTATATTACAAGGTTAGTTTATAGACCGACTTTTGGTTATATTAAATTGTTTATGAAATATCCTATTTTGGTTATAATATTATTGCTATTTGACAACTACAAAATTGTGGTTGGTACTCATATAATAAAGACCTGTTTAAGATTTCATTTTATTTACTTACTATATTTATATATGCAATAAAAATACAAATTTCAATTATATTTACCACAAAAATGGCGAACCAGGCTAACCAGAAATAACTTTGACTTCCTCAACGAGAACAAGTAGCTAAACAGGTGGCTAAGATAAACAACGTTTTTTTGTGGTTGCACTTTTTATTTGTGTTCTAAGTTGTTTTACTATTACTTGCACCGTAAAATAGTTTTGTTATAACTGAAGAATGATAAATTATATGTGGAATGTCAGTAGGAAATGAAAGGGCGAAATTTATATACTTAAATACATATTTCCTAAATCAGACATACACACTATCATTTGAATATACCAACCGATACTAATCTGTGTATCAGTACTCAGGGTTCGAACAGGCGCGGAAGTAAGCATTCAAGGAATGTGTATATTATTATTATTAGTTTATTAAGTTAGGCGGTTAAAAACCGTTCAAACTTATTTTCTAGTTTACATTGCCATATAAAACTTTTAATATTAATATATACCGAATGGGTAAAGATGGGTCCAAATTTAATTCATTTTAAAAGAGATGCCGCCAAGTACACAAAAAATGATAAAGTAAAGAAACCCTTTTATGAACAATGATTTATTGCAGCAAAAAATATTTAACCCGACGAGTTTCTAGTACCACGCCACGTGCCACCGGTTTTTATAGTAGGACAGAGGAGAAATAAGAGAATGTTTTGTAAGTAGGTGATATGTGTGTTAGCAATGTATTTTTTATTGTTTATCTAAAAATATGTAATCAGGCTCTGTCCGAGGCTATGTGCATTCAAAAGGGTTTGTTTACTTTATCATTTTTCGTGTACTTGGCGGCATCGCTTTCAGAATGAATTAAATATGGGCCAATCTATACCGATTATTGGCAATGCTAAGAATTACCGTATGATTTGTTCAGTATTTTTGTATTATATGTGCATTTTCCTTGTATGTATTTGACAACACCTATACTGTTCAGAAGTTAAATGGTTAATAAACAAATTTTATTTAATTTTACACCCTTAAACATAAGCCCATCATTAAGAAACACCCTGTATAAAAAACTTAACATACCTATGAAATATATGTCCATTGTAATATCCATTCTTGCTGTGAACACAGAAATTTTCAACAGTTTTTGGACAGTCTTTGACGAACAGTTTTAAGTGGATATCACCAAATACTGTGTGTAGAATTGCGTTTTCATATAACCTTTGTACAGCTGGGTTTTCAGTAGCCGACATTGTATCTTCTTTTGATGGTTTCTCATTAAATATGTCCCTGAAATATAATTAAAACAAATGTTGTGTTATAAAAAGTAGGCCGACTCTTACGACGGTAGCAGCAACAGCAACGACAATGTAGCATCATCCCTGTATAAAGAGACTCTTACCTATCTTGATCGCCCTGCAAATCATCAGGTTCCCTTCTGCTGAATAAATAAAATCTTGATTTTTTATATGCAGTGCATATTATAGTGGGATCTGGTTGTATTGACTCCAAAGTCGGATTATTTGATGCTTCCATTTCTAAAGTTACTGCAGCTTTTGACTTTTTGCAGAACCTTTAAAAAATTTGATATTAGAAAGATGTTGATAAAAACATTCATAAAATATATTACAGTGTCGTCCGTTTAGTACGACTTTGCATATAGCAACCGTTTTTAGCCACTTAAGTATAGGCGTATGTTTGGTTCTACACCTCCATATTTTGCTGGGACAGTCCGGCTTTTTAGAGGAAAGTCCCTCGTCCCGCCGATTTTTGAAAATGTTCCGATTTTTGGGAGACTGGGTGTAAACAAAGAAAACAAAAGGTGTCCGCGGAGATGAGGACCTTTTTTGCTCTTCAAAAATTTTGGATATGTAAAATAAACTCTATCAATGAGTTGACCGATTTATTTTATTCATTGTTACCTGTTAAATTATTTCAAAGGTGAGGGCCTTTTTTGCTCTTAAACAAAATTTAGAGGCAAAAAACAATCTTATTTTATTTTTTCCCATTTGTCCCAATTTCTATGATTAAAAAGGTGGTCACTTTACCCTTGGCCGTCGTTATAAACGGATGAACATTCAGAAGACCATTTAAAATAAAATTGAGAAAATTTTAGACATAAGGTTTGGAGTTGGAAATTCTACTTGGAAGGTGCTGTTGCATTACCTAGCAGATAAATTGTTTTAGTCATAGGATACTCCCACCACCGACACTATAGTTTAACTTTTAAATGGGGTAAACCTGCTTCAAATGACGCCAAGCACAGCCATCTGACGTTGAAAAGTTAAGTAAAAATGCAAATAACCTTAATTTTCAAGAACTTCTTTATATGCAACATGGGGTGGAAACAATAGTATTATTTTTTCTTTACTCGACTAAATAGAAGCATTTATCTGTATTCTTATGTGTCTTTGTTCAAATATTCAAATAATATAGTAAATGAATCGGTTTTAAAATTTTAAATTTTTACCTTGATACAATGCAATATTCAACATTCTCAGATTTTCGTTCTTCCCAATTATTTTCACCAACTTGTTGCTATACAAATTAATCAGTTTGATTCCCAACAATGTGGCATACATTATAAAGTTTCCACTTTGATCAAACACCACATTAGCCAAATGGAAAGCTTCCGATTTTTCCAAATCCCTTTCTACAGCCATTCTTCTGCCAAATTCCATGTTGGGTAACTGTTGTGTCTTTTGCTGAAGCTCTGTAAATCTTGGTAATGTCTCATCATAAACTTTTGTTAGTTTTCCAGTTAGAAAATTGAATACTCTAACTCTTCTATCAGTTGAGATAGTAGCAAATTTTTTACCATCTTCGGAGAATGTCAAAGATGTCGGTAAAGTTTTATTTTTGGCAAATTCAAACAAGTTTGTGTCCAATTTTGATTCAAAAAGGACGTTTTTGGGAAAATAAAGTCCTGTTTCATTCCCGTCCAGTATTCTAAAAAGAAAAGAAAATAGAAAATATTATTTTTATTGATTATGAAATACACTGACAGCAAAAGGTTTAGGTCACTTTAAATTGGGATTTTTTTTTTTTGGAATATGTCTGCATTAGCTTTTGTTATGACTTTATGTACATAATTTCTTAACATACTATTTTGGTAACTTGCATTTAAGAAATATTTGGCATTACTAAACTAAACATTATGTTTAAATCTGGCTCATTAACTTTGTTTGCCGATGATACCTCTATATTTTGGCATGACACAGACACAGAGAGACTGGAAAAGTCGATTTCCAATGATATTAAGATCATTAAAGAGTGGTGCGACTGTAACTTTATCTCATTTAATATATCTAAAACAAACGTTTTACACTTTAACTGCACTTTGAGTGATGTTTATTTGGGTGATCAGCTAATAGAGAGTAAAACTAGCACAGGCTATTACCTTAGATAATTATCTAAAGTTTGAGAGCCATATTGAGAATTTGGTATTAAGGCTAACCAGGGGTTGCTATGCCATGACTTTTAGGGAACTGGGGTTATCGGTTTCTAAGCAAGTATATTTTGCTCTTGTGGCGTCTCATTTAAGATATGGTTTGCCCTTTTGGGGTAGTTGCTCTAAAACTCTCTTTACTTCAATATTTTTAATTCAAAAGAGGGCTGTTAGATACATGTGCAATGCTAGTCCTAGAGAGTCATGCAAGCCACTTTTTAGCAGATATAAAATGTTAACTTTACCATGTTTGTATATTCTGGAGTCTGTTTGTTTAGCTTTTAAAAGACAGGAAGAATATAGAAGAGAGGAGACGCCATATAACACTAGAAACTGTCATAATCTGGTGTTACCAATACCCTCTAGTACATTGGTGCGCAATTCTCTTCTGTACAATTCCAAAAAAATGTTCAATCACTTACCTTTGTACATTAAATCTCTATCAAATTATAAAAATTTAGGAATCAACTTAAAAACCTACTTTTGGGCAAGATTTATTATGATGTAAGTGAATATTTTTCCGACATTTTTGAATTTTAAAATGTTTGTGTATTTTTTGTATATATATATTTTTGTATGTATTTAGAATATTTTTTTGTGTGATTCTTAAAAGTTTATGAATTATGTGTTTTTGTGTGTTTTACTTGTAAATATTTTAATTATTAGTTTTTTTCTCTTTGTTAACAAGAACTATTTATTTTCTTAAGACAATAAAGAATATTTTGAATTTGATAAAGAATATTTTGAATTTGAATTTTGAATTTAAAAATCACTGAGAAATATCAGTATTTTTTAATATAATTAATTGATTTAGGGCTATATTTAAATTTAAAAAATTACCTAAACATTTTTGTCACACCGTGTCTAGTGGCAACCCCTATATTTTTTTCAATACATTCTAAGGCTACTTAATAAAGTTAAAAGAATGATTTGTTTGTTAAATAAATATAAAAATTTAAATATAAAACAATTTGGATTTCAAAAAACATTTAAAATTTATATTTAAATCCAAAAAATAATGAAGTTGCTGCAGCTATTTTTGTGACTTAACCAAGGCTTTGGATTTTGTTAATCATGAAATTTTAGAAAATTAGAAATATATGGCTTTAGGGGTATTTTTTTTAGATGGATTAGATCATATTTATCTAAAAGAAGCCAAATTGTCAACTTAAATGGACAAACATCGGGAGCTAAATGTATTACATCTGTTGTACCACAAGGTTCTGTATTGGGACCACTTTTTTTCTTGTTAAATATAAATGATTTAGGTTCAGTTAAAATTAATGGCGAATTTACAATATTTGCAGGTGATACTACAATTTTGTGGCATAATAAAAATGTAAATGATTTAAACAAAAATATCAAAAAAGATATTTTAATAATTAAACAATGGTGTGATCCTAATTTACTTTCTTTTAACATAAATAAAACAAATATATTGACATTTAGGTGTAACCTTAATAATATCACTTTAAATAATGAAATTATTAATAATCCTTCATTTACGAAATATCTTGGTGTTTATGTAAATAATAACCTTAATTTTTCAGAACATATTGAAAATGTATGTAAAAAAATTAGCTCAGGTTGTTATGTTCTTAGAATTCTTTCTACTGAACTTAATTTTCCACTACTGAAAACTAGTTATTTAGCATTAATTGAATCAATAATAAGATATGGTATTTGTTTCTGGGGAATTTCTAGTAAAAATCTGTTAAGCTCAGTCTTTATTTTGCAAAAAAAAAAGCTATAAGAACTATTTGCAAAATCAAGTCTAGGGAATCTTGCAAACCTTTATTTATTAAACACAAGATATTGACACTGACATCTATTTTTATATTAGAAACTGTTTGTTTAATATATAAAAATATTGGTGTAATTATAATGAAAACTCTTTATATAATTTTAGAAATACCTCCTGCATTGATCTACTTATACCACATTCAAATATGACTAAAAAATTTATAATTTATAAATCAAAAAAGATATTTAATCCTTTACCAAATTCTATAAAAAATATTAAAATCATAAAGAAATTTAAAAAATATGTTAAAACAATTTTACTTAAAAGAGTGTATTACAATTTATATGAATTTTTCAAGGATACATTTCCATAAGAGGTATTTTTTTTTACTATAGTAGGTAAGTATATTTGTGTGTGTATCTGTCTATGTTGTATATGTATATATAATTTATTATTTTGCTTTGTCTACAAAGATATCTAAGTATTTTTCATGACAATAAAGCTTAATATTATTATTTATTTATTTATTTATTAAGTATACGAGATTCCTCATTTTTACAATGACTATTACAATTATTGAAAAAATAACTACAAAATTAAATTAAGCTACAATTAGATAACTAACTAACAAATAACAGGTACATATAGGCAGATCAAAAATATTTATATACAAATCACAAAAAGATCACAGCTACAAGTAAAGTATTAATTTATTAAGGAACCAAATGATTGATCTTAGATTTAAATTGAGACAATGTGCTGTTAAAAACATCCACTCATGAACCAAAGGTGTTCAGCACACGAAGAGCTCTATCCATTGGTGAGTGCATTCCATAGTTTGTGGTATGAGGGCGGATATGGTATAAATTAAAATTCCGAAGATTACGAGAGGGGACATTAAGTTGAACAAGTGATAGAAGGTCGGGACAGTCAATGAGACCATTAGATAGCTTAAACACAAAACAGAGATCATAAACTTGACGTCTATGCTGTAAAGTGTGTAGTCTTAGCTTTCTCAGTAAATCAGAGCGGTGGTAATTCTCTATCCTTACCCAGACTTGTATGCGGCAAACCGCAAAAATTTGTTCTGGACCCTCTCCAGCATATCAGAATGAACAGCATACTGTGGTGACCATACCACAGTAGAATATTCTAAAATTGGCCTAACCAAGAAGCAGTACAAAAGTCTGGCGGTGGCAAGTGACAATTCAGAGCAGCTTCTATGTACAAAACCAAGCATTATAAAATAATACACAATGTATCAAAAAATTGTAATAATTTTTCAAAATTTAAAATTTTTAAAATTTCCCATGGCTTTATTTAAAAAATTGAAGAAAAAGAAAATAGTGCTATATTAGTTCTGTCATGTAGAGTACAAAAAAACTGCCATTATACAGGGTGTGTCAAAAATTGAAGCTCATTTTTTTAGTTTAAAAATAGCCTGGAACATAATTTGTTGTGCAAGTCCGTGACAATACCTTTGTTTCAATACTATATTTAAAATAAAATACTTAGTTCTTATTCGGTAAACAGATGGGTGCAGGTCACTTTCTATTCGAATCTTGGTCTACAATTAATTATTAACTGGTTTTGCTAACAAACAAAAATACAATTTTTAAATATAAACTTAAAGCAAAAAATAACCAAAAATATTCAGAGCTCAAAGTGACCTAAATCTTTTGCTTGCATAATAAAAAACATAGTACTTACCCATCATTCCGGATTTATCCACAGATATAGCCACATCATATTTAGGATTATATTTTATAAGGGTCACAGGTTTCAAATGAATTTTCTCAAGTACTTTTAAAGGTGTTCCAGTACTTCTTCCATCATAAACGTATATTTTCTCACTATTCTGATCTGTAACAGCCAAAGTGTGAATAGCATCCCCTGAACCATGTATCCACTCAAGAGTACTCGGAAGATAATCCACTTTTATCATATTTATCATGTCAAAATTAACTACATCAAAAATTTTTAAAGATTTATCCAAACTAGCTGAACATAGCAAACTACCTGAGCTGTTTGTTGCTATTTTAGTTATTGGCCCTAAGTGACTCCTAAAATGCTTTACAAACTCTATACCAACCTCAACTTTCTTCCAGAACTTAATATGCCCGTCACAACTAGCTGTTATAATAAAATCTGTAGGTGTTACCACACAATGGGTTATAGCATCTCTATGCATGTAGCTTCGTTCGTACGAGTCCGCACAAGGCAAGTTATCAAGATAGAGTCTCTCAAAAGGCAGCACTTTTCTCTTTTAGGTTGGACAGCCTCTGAAAGTGCTGGCCCCACTAACTCTGATTCAGAGCTGCTGTCGCTTTCATGTTGTCTTTTCTCAGGTAAGTTGCGTTCTTTATCTTCTGAATCGCTCATTTCTACAATTTTCTAATGGAATTTACTTTAAAATACTCCACTAATATTATTGGTACTTTGGAAAAAAGTTAGGTTATATTTACATGTTGTGCTTTACAAGTTGCCTAATCAAAAACCGATTTATTTTTCCGAAATCGTAAAAATAAAGAACATTGAAAGCAGATTTAATTTTTGTATAATATACTGGAGACCTGGAGAGAGCTATGCATAACATAAGTTGGAAACTTTGATATGGCTTAGAGCCAGACAAATGGAAGTATCTCCAAATTATGGATAGCCCTTTACCTTAACTGAAAACCCAGGGTGTAAGTATTATAGAGAGGTCACTCTACCTTTTGTTAAGCTCTAAAACGAAGTGAGGCCGTGCTGGCGAATTACAACAGAGCAGTGCCAAAGAACAATACAAGACAGGTAAAGTAAAGTGAGGTTAGGAATTTGTTTATCAAAACATGGAAAAAATTAATAAAAACTTGCAAAAATTGGAACTAAATAACCATGAAAGCAGTAGTTCCTCTGCTGGAAACTCCAGTGCTTCATCTAGTGAGGAAGAAGGTGCTGTCATACCCTTTTATTTTATTGCAAAGACCTATTTTAAGAAAATCTTTAATTTTTTATTTCCGTTTTAGATGCTGTGCCCTCTTTTAATGTGGCAATGTGGGACTTCAACCAGTGTGATCCTCGAAAATGTTCGGGTCGCAAACTTTCCCGTATGAAGCTCATAAAAACCCTTAAAATCAAGCAACGGTTCCCTGGACTCGTATTAACTCCTACAGGTGAAAAATGTGTTAGTCCTTCTGACAGAGACATTGTAAGTACCAAAGGCATTGCAGTGGTGGACTGTTCTTGGGCTAAAATTGATGAAACCCCTATAGCAGCACTAAAACCAGCTCATGGTAGGCTACTGCCTTTTCTGGTAGCAGCTAATCCCATTAACTACGGAAAACCTCTGCAGCTCAGCTGTGTAGAAGCTGTAGCGGCGACAATGTACATTACAGGGTATAAAAAGGAAGCAAAATTTTATTTAGATAAATTTTCCTGGGGACATTCGTTTATAGACCTTAATGAGGAACTTTTGGAGATATACTCAAAGTGTACTGATAGTCAGAGTGTTGTAGAACAGCAAACTAAATATATAGAAAATGAACAAAAGTTACAAGCAGATAGACAAGGTAAGCATTTAAGTTCTAAACAAACGTTTTGACCGCCCCCCGTAAAGCGGTTCATTTGAACTACTTGCGTTACAAGGGATATTTGAAAAGTAATTCTGCCCTTTTGTTTTAGGCTCACGGGATTTTCCACCTAGTTCTGAAAGTGAGACTGAGTCAAGTGAAGGTGAAGGATAGGTTAAAGTAAATAAAGATATTTGTGTGTGTATAATAATTTTTATTATGTATAAAATTAAAAATAAAGTAATTTAAAAGAAAAAATATTTTAAAATTACTGCAATATGAGAATTACACCTTATAATAAATTACAAAATACTTATTTATCTTTTAATCACATATAAATTTCACTGAATTAACATACATTTAATAAGACATTAAAATTTTTTCTAAAAATCAATTATTTATAGTTAAAATAGGAATACAATGTTCCTCTTATGTACAAATTGATAAAATAAAAAGCTGTCAACGTGGACAAAGCTCTGACCTTAAAATTAACTAATGCTAGTATTAACTTAAAATGTGTAAAATTTTAACATTCTCTATCAGTTCAAAATGACAATTTTTACCTTGACTGATTGGCATAATCTGAAATTTTGAATCTTTATTAATTTATTTTTTAACGCCATGCTGGTTAAAAACTCAATCCCAGCTACTCAGATGCCATGTCATGTTTAATATTCCTGCACCTAGGTGGCGCTGACTTCCTCCAATGTCAAGTGAGCAATGAACCTCAAGCGCAGCTGTAGCGGCGCTCTTAGTTTCCTCACTATAGTTTCAATTTCTTTTTTCATACTGTCACCAACAAACATGTACTTGATATGATAGAGAAGATCACAAATGGGGTCCATATATTTAAGTTCTTGTTGATTTGAATCTACTTGGGCGAGAAGTTCGTAGATTGACGTTGTGAGTTGTACCAGTGCCATATTTGTTACCCTGTAAAAAGTACTGAATGTACAGGGTGGGCCAAATTCGACGCTTTTAATAGAAAACTCATGTTTTTGTACGTTTTACAAAAAACTGACCCCCACTTAATTATTAAAAGAGTTATGGTCATTAAAATTGAAACATTTTTGTATTGAAACCTATGGGAAAATAAAACATTATGAAGAATTTTATAAAAAAGTGTTTAAAAGTTTTAATTTAACAATAATAAGACTGACTTTGTTTCACAACAATGGATTGGTTTTACAATTATACTCCTGAGTCTGCAAAGCAGTCCATTTCTTTAGCAGCAGAGTTGGGTCGTATCCGAATACTTAGTATTCTGAATAGTAATCAGAATACATTTTGCCGGTATTCGAATACATTTGTGTGTTTGGTATTTGGCAGAATACTTTTTTGGTTAGTATTTGGGATTCTGTATTCGAATACTTTTGAAGTATTCGACGAATACTTTTTTGAGTATTGGAATATGAGGCGTTCTGAGTATTCGAATACCGGAATGTGTAAGCAGTATTCGAATACTAAAATAGTCACGAGTAGAATACCATAAGGGAACAAAAAGTAGGGAAAAATGAGGTGAGGACCTTTTTATTTTTTGTCTTCAAATTTTTAATCATAGTTTTTTTTCTTTCTCTGTTTTTAAAATCTTTTTTTTTTTCAGTATCCGAATTCCAGGTGTTTGTGAATACCGAGTATTCGAATACTTTTTTCTTCCAAGTATTCAAATATTCGGTATTCGAATACCGATGTTCAGTATTCGACCCAACTCTGTTCAGCAGATAACTTACCGTTGTAGAAAGGGTCCTACAAGATGGCAGACGAATAAGAACTGTTCTTCCGTCCGTACCACTGTAGGTAGACACTCTTTAACCCAGCGCGGTACACTAGCAATCTGTCCTGGGCCTGCGTGGTGCCACACCGAGTGTGCCAAAGCTAACATGTAACTAAAACGGTTATGCAACAGACCTAAATGAGTTTCCTAAAATAAATTAAAGACAGTTAATTTAGTCCAAGATCCCAGTGCCCCCAGACCTTCCTTATTTTGTCAGAAATAAAATATATCAAATAATGTAGTGCTAGTATATCGTCGGTGCACGTCTCAAATCTGATATGTGACATGCTTATCCTGTGGCACATATCAGGTTTGGCAATCGCACCGACGATATACCATGCGTGTATGCATATTTTCTAGCTTAAGCTTCGCTTCAGTACAGACAATCCTGTAGGGGCAGATTTCGGGAACTGAATATTCTCACTCTTCCTGGTTTGTATATCTGTGAGTGTTTGTTATTTTTGTTTAAAAATAAAGATAAGTTTAGACAATGAGATGACTCACGATCATCAAACACGGTTTACTGGCTACTCTTTGCCACAACATAGACTGACCGCAATGGAAAAATTCACTACATATTCATGTATAAAATTTTTTAATCTGCTTCCTAATGAAATAAAAGTTCTGCACAGTTTTAAATTGTATAAAAACAAGTTTTTAATCTAATTTTAAATATAGAACTGTATACTATAACTGAATTTTTAAACTACTAATTTTAATATGTCTACCAATAATATTAAGTTTTAATTGTTAAGTAAATGTTTAGGGTATGTTTTTTATGTAACTGAGTGTTCAAATTTTATACCTATTTATCTATTTTCCCATAGTTTGTTACATTATGCACACTATGGGCCTTTTGTGACGCCATTTCATTTTATTGTGCACTGTTTTTTATACTGTAAAATTCTTCTGGATAAAGAGATTTATTATTATTATTATTATTATTTGATATATTTCATTTCTGAGAAAATAAGGAAGATCTGGGGGTCCTGCGATCTTGCTCTAATATCACATGTGTATATTAAAAACAGCATAAGTACCAACCTTAAAGTTGAACAATCTAAATAGTGGACACTCAAACGGCCAGGTGTCCAGTTCGGTAAGAGTCGTGAGCAGTCGGTCATGGAGGACGCTCCAGTAGCTGATTGGTAACGCTGATAAAATTAGGCCAATAGCGTTAATCCATTGGTGGATATCATCGGATGGAATCATAACATACCCTATGAAAACAAACCAAACATATTAATGGCGCAGACGTCAACTTATAACAATTTTAGTTGAAGATATATTCTGTAGTTCGGCGGATTCATTTAATGGATGGTAATTAGTTGGGTACTCGCCAAAAATGAAATTAAAAGTACTAAAAACCAAAAAAATTAAAACAAGTAAAAAGATACTTTAAAATCGACGTTTCGGTGGCAATTCTGCCACCGTTGTCAAGATAGATTGAATACAAATAATAAAAATAAAAATTAACTATTATTAGGTTTTAAATTTTAACATTATTATCTTTTTTTAGGAGATTCTGAAATGTCTTTGACATTAAATGTCAAATATGTTTGTTTGGTTATAGTGTCATAGTGGCATAGATAACTGGATGCTGGTGTATTTATTGTTTGTATTTCAAAAAGGTAAATAGTTAGTTATTTATGTTATGTTATGTGCTATTCGTTGAATAATTTAGGTTTTTTGACCGACTTTAATTATATTTTAGACCAGTGGTTGCTTCCTTCATCAGGATTATTATTTAATAAGAGGATTTCAAAAAGTTTTTATAAAATTAGGTGTTATACAGTAAAGAACCAAATTTTGCATTTTGGCCCAAATTTTTTTTTACCAGTGTATTGGATTTTAATTATTATTTATATAATATAATTTTTATAATTTAATATAATTTATCATTTCTTAACATATCTTTATTCTAAAACGAAACACAAGTTTTTAAAGAAGATAATGAAAATTGTGTGTAGTTTTACTTTTACACCTTTCTTAAATATTTTATTTCTAATGATAAAAAAAAATACAAAAATTAGTTTTTTAGGTGGTTCCATAGTAACCAAATCAAAAATCAGATTTTTGGTATCTCTTAAAATATACAGGGTACGACAAAAAGTGTAATTAAAAAACACCCTGTATATTATAACACTGGTAAAAAATCGTTAAAAAAATACTATGTTTTACTATGTTACTAAATTTGATCATCCAAATCTCAAGTTTCCTTAATGTTTGCAATATATCGTTTATTATAACCATCATAATTAAATTGCACTGTTTTCTTTAAAAATTTGTTTTTCCTTCTAATACCGATATAATTAAAAAAAAAACAGATGTTAAGAAAAGATGGAGCTTTAAAATCCAATACCCTAGTAAAAAATTGTTACGTTAAATTTGGGTCAAAATTCTACATTTGTCTCTTCCCTGTATAACACCTAATCTTATAAAACTTTTTAAAATCCCTATAATAAATAATAATCTTAATGAAAGGACCTACAACTGTACCAGAAGTTCATTGAAATTGGTTAAAAAAGCAAACAATTATCTAAGATTGACTTTGAACAAAATTTTGTTTGTACTCTGGATTGTCGGTTAGTTCGAAACATAGGTACTTAACACTTGTAATTCTTCTCTTATTCTATTATACAATATCGAAAAATGATTTTGAGACTTATTGACATTTGATTGCCTAGTAACGATTTATTTCGGATTTTCGTCGATGACGTAATTTTTTTGTCACTCTTAGTTTAGACGACATAAAGCAAGAACAATGTATGACGAAACATTGAACATCCTTAAAAATATCTATATCTTTATAGTCATACCTTTTGCTACCACATCCAACAAACCATTCGCCACAGCAGTCGGCCCAGCAGCCAGTGCCATGAGCTCCACACAAGTCGTGTACAACATATGGGCTCCTGCATTGGGAAATTCATTGAAACGCCAATCTGTCATCGAGTTTGAGTTCGAACCACCCAGTATATCGACAACACGCCTAAATTAAGACAGATAGTATACATCTTAAACCGAGAACTAACCAAAGAAAATAGAAAAGGAGAGAGAATCAATCTCTAATGCGAAAAGTGGCATAATTTGGTAAAGTTTGTAAAATATTAACTTGGGAATACAGGGTGTTCCGAAATTCATGCATGAAATTTCAAGGGCTTATTCTACGTTGAAATTACGCCCTAGTTTTCTATAGAAACATATGTCCGAAAGGCTTCCTTTAAGAGATACAAGGTGTTGAAATTCTAAGAAAAAAAAAACATTTTTTTAATTATAATTTTTAAACCACTCTAGATATTTAATTGGTATTTAGTACATTGCTTAACAGCAGCAAGAGATATTTTTCTATGTAAAATATTAAAAAAAAATACCACGTGGTGACGCCACCTTTGCTTTGTCATTTCTGTTGGTTTCTGTCATTTGACAATTTGGAAAGCCAAAAGTGATCAAATAAAGCTTATAATGCGTTTTTTTGTGTATTTTCTGGTGTTTGTTGGTGATTAGAGAGTGTTTTTAAAGACAATATGGGTAGGCAGTGCTTTGTTTGTAGAAAGGTAGACTATTCATTTCCGCACCTCACTTTTCACAGGTAAATAGAGACCAACGTCGTTGGGTGAATACTATCGACCAAGGTCAAAAAGTAAGTCCGCCATTTTCATTTCTCGCTTGCCTCACCTCCCTTTGCCTATTAGGATTGTAGGCTTAATGTTTATCATAAAATTATGAATGAATCGCTGGGTCCATACGTCGTTGCTTGACTCCTTCTCGAATAATGGTCCATTTTCGAAGAAAAAATAAAAACCACTTTGATGTATGACAAATATGCGAAAATAATGACAAAAATGTTTGACATTTTAAACTTAAAATTTAAATTTTCTTTGTGAAGTTTTTATTAACAAAATTCGTCATGCATCAAAGTAATTTTTATTTTTTGTTTAAAAACTACTCATTGTTCGGGAAAAAAGTCAAAAAATCAAATTTGTTTCTAATTTAATGGGGATTTTAAAAGTAACTTTTATTTCAGGAAAAAGCAGTGGCGCACCATTTTTTCTTGAAAAATAGTCAATACAAATATGGTACGGACGCCACTGGTATTTGTTTAAAATATCTTACATAGAAAAAATATCTCTTGCTCCTGTTAAGCAATGTATTAAATACCAATTAAATATCTAGAGTGGTTTAAAAATTATAATAAAAAAATGTTTTTTTCTTCGAATTTGAACACCCTGTATCTCTAAAAAGAAGCGTTTCCGGTAATATGTTTATATAGGCAACTAGGGCTGATTTTCAACGTAGAATATGCTCTTAAAATTTCATGCAGGCATTGCGAAACACTGTTTTAAACCACACACAAAATTATTGTATTGAAAGTGCGGAATGGATATTTTTTTAACCTTTAAAATAAATATTATTTCTACCAAATTGGCAATTTTGAACAAAAATGAAAACAAAACTTAACAGGCTTGATCAGTGGTTAACGCATCACAAGTCGAATTTGTCTGCCATTTTTCAATGGGTTGGTGTATGACAACTATTTCTCTCCCCTTTTATATCCTATTTGTACGGAGGGTAGAGGGGAGGAGTACCATCTGAATGTATTAAAAAGTGTCCGTCGAAAAGAGCAACTTAAGGTGGCGCCACAGTAGCAAGGGGAGATTTTTTAACCAATGAGCATGAATTATTAGAGTGAGATACAAAATGACAAAGGACAGATAGATACAAAATAAAAAAGGAAAGAAATACCAAAATCCCTCCACTGGCTACTGTGGCGCCACCCCAATTTGCGACATTCCGACGGCCACTTTTTCAACTTGTCCGCCATAAAAGATGGTTATCCTCCCCTCCACCATCCATACCTATTTGGAACTAACCAAAACTACAAAATGAAGTTTGACTTACTTGACAAGCTGGATGTAATAATCTAATTCAGGAAGCCAAATATCATCTGAATTTCTGTTTAAGAAAGCCTGATAGGGCTCCGACAAAGTCTCTTTAAGATTTCCAAGTACCGCGGCGACTAACCTAAAATAAAAATGGCGTTTTGGTTTTCAAACCATCTTTTTTTTTTGTAATTGTTAAATAAATGGAAAACTCCGGTTCCGACCAAGACGGTTACACGTGTTTCATCCTCGTTGAGAATTAGTGTATTCCTTTTACTTTGTACAACCGTTCTCCGAACTGTCAATTGTGTCAAGAACGGTTCTATTACCTGAAAAAATGTCAAAAAATTGTAAAAGGAATACTTATGATGTCGTTCTGGGCGGTTCTGGAGCATAAAAGAAATATAGCAAATGATCGCACCGCTTCACAGTGGGGCCAGATGCTCAAAAGTTGGCGTCAATTTTATAAATGATTGGAAAGGCCCTTTAGTACAGGAAATGAAGCTCTAAAAAAGGTATAACCTGGAAATTCTTTTGTCCTGCATGGATTGACTTGAAATTTTAACAGAAGGTAGGAAATAGCCCAAGGATCAAAACCTATATCGAACCGAAAGGCGCCAAACCCTAGGGGTGGATGCCACCCCCTAGGGGATGACAATTTTTTTACATTTTAAGTACAGAAATCAATTCAAAACGTCTTTTTTTGTAACTGTTAAATAAATGGAAAACTCCGGGTCCGACCAAGACCACCGCTGCACAGTGGGGCTAGATGCTCAAAAGTTGGCGTCAATTTTATAAATAATTGGAAAGGCCTTTAAGTACAGGAAATGAAGCTCTAAAAAGGTATAACCTGGAAATTCTTTAAAATAATTATGGGAGCCAATAATTGGCCCCTTTAAAAATTACATGGGATTTCCTATGTCCCGCCCGGCGATGCATCACCCGGTATAAAGAATCAAGTACTGAAGCAAAATTACCCATAAACGTACGGGTTGGAATGTGAATTTGAGAAATATAATAAAAATATGGTCATAAATTTGTTTGCATTTTCCTAATAATTTCCAAGTTTTTGATTCCCGGTGCCACTGTGCGCTGTAGGTCGTAGAGAGTCTACGTTAGCAAATTTTAACGACCAATTAAGATTTTTAGAAGTTTTCTTTAACTTACTTTCTTTTTAATGGAGGTCTATCTCTCAGTTTGGCTTCATAGTAATGTAAAGTATTGTACATATAAGTCACAGGTCTGTCGTGGAACTTATATAAGCAACCTAGGTGTTCTAGTAGAATTTCTAGGCTTTTTGTACTTGTGCTATCTCTAAAAACCTATTAAAAAAATATGTTTACTGGCACTATAAGTAGTTAAAAAAAAATTGCTAAAAACCAAAAAATTAATAAATAAAAGACTTCTATTGAAAATTTTTACTACATATATACAGAGTGATTCTTAAGGATACGATAAACTTGGAAAAAAAGGTAACATATTTTTAGGAAGGGAGAAAATACTTTACTTTAAATAAACGGGTAAAAAGCAAAAGGGTACAGGTGATTATTTACCTTAAAATGGCTTAAGTGCAAATTTAGATCTTTAGTTTAAACTATTTTTTAAGAACATAATCTAAATAATTTAACTACTGATTTTTTGAAACATTATTAAATATTTTGTGGATAAAACTGGCTTTAAAGTCAAATATTTTATGAAAAAAATTAATCAGTGCTTCTGAACCTTATAAATAATAAATAATAGTTTAAAAAACTAAAAACACGCTTTTATATGCAACCGAACTAAAAATTAGAAAATAATTTTTCATTACAAAGATTTTGTCACTTCAGAGTAAAAAGCGTGGGGTGCATTTTACTATTTTTTCATAACTTTTCCCTCATAGATATTTGCAAAAAGAATAATTATAACATTTAATATATTAAGCACCCCACGCTTTTATTCTGAAGTGACAAAATCTTTGTAATGAAAAATTATTTTCTTATTTTTAGTTCGGTTGCATATAAAAGCGTGTTTTTTAGTTTTTAAAACTATTATTTATTTTTCATTTTTTAGTTCGATATATCAATTAGTTTATTCACTAAAAAATTCCTTCGCCATTTTGTCAAGAGACACATAGTCAATTTAAAACGCAACAAACCAATTGCCCTTGCGCATTCGCCATAATTAAAAAAGGAATTTATTTATCCTGGCGGTGCTAATCAGGATAACGGGATACTGTTTTTAAATTATTGCATTGTCATCGGTCCTTGATACGTGTGCAAAGTTTCAAAGAAATTGAATCGCTGGAAGTTGGTAAAAATTAGGCTCAAAGATTCCGTTACATAGATAGATAGATAGATAGATAGATAGATAGTTACAACCCAAGCTAATAAAAGCGTGTTAAAAAAAAGACGTGAATTATAAGGACAAATAATAACTAATAATAAAAAACAAGGTACTAAACTAATTTTTGTTACAGAATAATAAGTTTAATTTTTTGTTCTTTATAAAAAAAAACATAAACAATTATGATAATGTTTGAAATGCCTATGTTAAGTTCTCTATTAGTAGTTGTAGTTATATGTGAGTTTATTTTTACCCGATTAAAATTACGGCCTATAATTGTTGTAACAAATTACTTCTAATAAAAAAAATAGTTTACTACCTTGTTTTCCAATATTATTTATTATTATTTGTCCTTCGAATTAAGGCTTCTTTTTTATTTGAAATAATTCATAATCTTTTCAACTAAAACTATTTTACTAACTTTTTTATTATTAGTCATTGTTTTTCCTTAGCAATAATTTCCAAAGTTTATGCGTACAGGTTAAGAAACACCCTGTATATTATGTAACTCCTTGAGCTGCTTAATATTTTTTACCTATGCACCACAATGTCAAAAACCGGCAGAAACCTAAGACAAACGTTTCCAAAGTAAGGATGGTATCCACTGGACTGTTCCTCAGGGGCGAATTTTTCCGGATATTTCCGATGGAATTCCAAATGCTTTTCATGCCAGTTGGTCTGATTCCAATGATCTGGCGAATTATCCTTTACGAAATCAGACACTCTGTTTCGAAATTCAGTTGCCTTCAAAAGCACCAGCTGTATTATAAAAGAACAAACCTACAAAAATGAAAACTAGGAGTTTGAATTAAATTCTTGTCATATAAATTTACCATAGCAGCCGGTAAAAATCAAACTTTTTGTCAAATACGAAAATTTGATAGAAAAACAACCGCAGACGTCCGATCAAGTTTTGTCAAGCTTCCATTTATTTGTTAGAGTTATTTTGCCATTTTAACTCTGACATGCTAGTGTATACCTTACGACAATAATAAAAAAACTTTAGATATTAGACAACACTAACCTCACACCTCAATATGCTAGTCAAATAGTTCATCAATTTAAATTACCATTAAACATATGCAATTTTTAAAGCTCACACGCTGTAAGAAGAACACTACGACGTCATAACCCTAATAGCTGTCAAGCTCCACTCACTCTTAGCAACGGAATTATTTGCATGGCAACGGTACCGTGTCTCCAATGTATTACATAGACGTAATAAAAACAGAAATTTTCGCTTACTGGAGGTGTCTGAGAGTGTGTGTATTTGTTTTAATTTTAAACAGTGAACGTGTCTTCCAAAAAGTCGGTATTTAATGCACCAAAGAAGTCGGTATTTAATGTACCAAAAATATTTTTAGTTTTAGTGTTGTGATAATTACCTACGCCACTTGACTTGAAACCAATTAAAGTAGGCGGGGACCAAATAGCGTTGTTCTTAGAGCGTTCGATCTCTATATTTGACAAGCACATCAATCGTTCGTTTATCGACTGCTTAACATATAAAAGTTATAGGTTATGTTACCTGTGCTTCACTGCCCTCTTGCGTCCTGAGAGCCAAACACAAAACCAATCTGTCAATTGTGACAATGTTATACTTCCAGATCATGTCATTGATGGTGTCCACGCATTTGTTCACATGCTGGCCACCTGGAGAATTGCTAAATTCGAAGACTAAGCAATCGCAGAATTTACGGAGATGCGCTGAGAGAGCCCTGGCCCCAATACGTTCTAGAATTCTAGTACAAAAAGTTTGTCTGTAGTAAGTGCTATACCTATAAATTAATACTATTGTTGCATGGGGACAAAGAGTAACTTTATAAAATACGTCACTTTGAATCACCTGCAGAACTATTAAAAAAGCAATAAATTGCAGAAATAATAACTATAATTATTAGTTAAAGGATTTGTACAAATTAAAATGAATAATATAGTGACTAATAAAACACCTAAATTCATATATGTAAATTTACTGTTTTTTGACCAGGAACAGAGTGATTTAGCGCTTTGACAAATAAAAGTTGATTGATATTTAAGAAATAGATTCAAGGCCTTACTAACTTGTAAGCAATGGGGCTGATATGATTTGTCTCCAACAACATCTTCCACAACAAACACAAAAACAACGGCGGCGCCCCAGGCACCCCGAAATGAGCCATGATATCGTTCTCGTTGTTCATCGAGGCCCATTTGCGGTTCTCTTCTTCCACCGCCTTTTTCAGCTGTTGCTTGTTCTCCTGCGGCACAGCATGCTGCGTGAAAAATTCCTGCAATGCTCTTGGGAAGCAGTCGAGAGTATGGGGAGCCCAGGCGTGTGGCGTGCTCTGCGCAATCGTTGCTAATAAGTCGTGACACCAAGAACCATCTGAGCCAGTCACATGGGTCGCTCGGGCTAAAGTTAGGACTAGAGCGCGGTTGAGTTCTTCGGATTCGGCGGAGACTATTGTCTTGGGTTCTTGGAGGAAGCGGGAGAGTTCTGGCTGGACGTCGCCGCTGCCTAAACCTTATAGATGATATTTTTATTTACAGAAATTTCTTGCCATTTGGGATCACTTAAAAGTTTATTTATTATGCTTATTTATGGTAGTAAGAAAAAGCTTTTTATTATTTATTTTTATTATTTACAGGGTGCCCGAAAAGGTATGGCCATAAATTATAGGGGTAATAGACTGAGTCAAAACAATGTTAGTACTTCATATAAAAAACTTTCGCACATAGAGAGATATTGACCTTAAAAGTTAGAATAAACTTATTTCATTTAGTACTTTTGAACTATTGCCACAATAGCAATGATATGTGGGCAATATGCCGCACTTGTGGCTGCTCCGGCGAGGTCGGCCTTGTCGATCACCGGAATTAAGCAGCGAGGAGCACGACCATAATTGGATGGGTAACCGGGCACGCGGTGTTCTGCTCGGGCGTATACGACCGAGCAACAACCATCCAAGTTATTATATGAATGGTGTGTGAATGAAAAGGAGTAGGGGTTAGGGCACAATAGGCCTTAAGGCTGCAGTGCACCACCTAGGGGGGCGACAGTCGAAACCTGGGTGGGATGACTCCGAAAGGGTGGTAACATTAAAAAAAGTGGGCAAGTAAATAACCCGATACTAATGCTTTTTCCATAGGTAAACGGCTGTTCGGTAAGTCAGGATTATACAAGGTGACACAAGTTTTTTTTTCATTTTATGTATGAATTTTTGACACGGGTGACAAATTTGACATTTTGCTTTTAATGTATTTAAGAAAATCGTAAAAATATGATAAAATTATAAAAACAGTTTTTATCTGTATTATTAAGTTTAGGGAGCTCACAAACACCGTTTTTAATAATATTTATAAATAGTAAATATTTTAATGATTTTCCTAAATAATAGTATGTTTTTATTACAAACAAAATGCTGGTTTACCTGTATTTAAAATGCGGTTTCATAAAAAAATGATACAAGATATCGATTCAAATACAGCATACCTTTTTTTATATAATGTCATTATGAATGTCAAATTTGTCAACCCTATTAAAATATAAAAATATATAACTGAACATGAAATGAAAAAAAAACCTCTCACCCTGTATAATACCATAATACCGACTTATTGAACAGCCGTTTACCTATGGAAAGAAGCATTACTATGAGGTTATTTAGTTGCCCAAAAATTAATGGTACTGTGGTAACAGTTTAAAAGTAATAATTGAAATAAGTTTTTTTAAATTCTAACTTTGAAAGTCAATAACTCCCAAACGGAGAACCTTTTTCTTATATGAAGTACTAACATTATTTTGACTCACTCTATCACCACTATCGTTTATGTCCATACCTTTCCAGATCCCCGGAATAAACATCGAAGTAACCACATAATTTTTTAAAATTTTTGCTTGCAAAGCAGAGTATAACTCACCAGTTATCAGTCTTAATGCTGTAGATTCTACACACAAGTGTAGCTGAGTCTGATTTGCTTGAGGAACAGCAGCTAAGGAGTGTAAATGACTTAGTAACTGAACCCTATAATTAAAAAAATTGAGCTAGTTTGCTGCTTTTTCAGCTTAAGTAGCAGACGAACCATGTATAAAGTATAAAAATACTATTAAAAAAATAAAATCACAATTTTACCGACGAAAATGATATTTTGATATTAGTTTATTCCCATTTGGAAACATTGAATTGGTCATTAGGAAACAGGGTAACCATTTTAAAATAGTATTTTATGTTGAAAAGTTCTAAAAAAAAACAAAATTTTAAATTTAAAGCTCTTTGAAAAATTAAATACTGAAGATAAAAATTTAACTCAATGGAACTTTTTGTACCTAATTTATTGCTTGCAGCTTGCAGGGCAAAAAAAAGTGGTAAAACCACGTTTTTATGTTATTTAGACGAAAAAACTTAAATAACCATGAAGCCCACCCTAATAAATACAGGGTGTCTCACGGTCATTGGATTTTTATGAAAATTTGGCAACATAGGTAATGGCTTGTGATCACAGATCTCGATGGATTGCCAATGTTATAACCTGTGCGAAACAAAAGTTACATTTCATGGGCGAAGAAACCGGTTTGTATGCAAGCAAGTTGAGGGTAAACGCACCAGGCTCCAAACAAACTATCCGCATTATCGGAAAGACTTTGTCGACGGCGTCCTGGTTTTCTGTTCGAAGTACGGTAGCTAATAAGCGTCACGGTCAGACCGCGAACGAAGAGTACGGGGTGCCCGTGTTTGTATTTTGCCACGGCTTTTAAGTGCGCATGTTCGTCCACCCATTCATTTGTTTACTTCGCTAGGTCGTAAAAATCCGAAAAATGCTCTTGCCACTGCGGATCTAAATGTAAGTTATCTATGCTTGTGATCTAAGAATCTAAAATATTTTTAACGATCCAGCGTTGCCGCTTATACCAAAAGTTGCATTAACTTTGATATTTTAAATAGAACACCCTGTATATTTTGGTATTTTTGGATCCACCACAACTTTTGAATATTTCTGCCTAATATTATTTATTTATTTATTTTCTATGGTTTACACCATTTTATAATATTTACCTAATTTAACAGTCTCTAAAAACAACTTACTAACTAACCAATTTATGTAGGTGAAGATATAATTAATAATTTATTAAATAACAATATTTAACACTACAATATTAACATTTAGGTGTTGGTATGAGGTACAAAAATAACAATTTAGAAAATCAGACATCTTATTAAGTTCTATGCACAGAATTACAACGGTCTCAAGATGATTCCAAATCTGTTCAATTATCCTCTAATATCAATCTCTAATGGTTTTCGAGTAAATAATTATTTTGTTCATATTTTTTGTTCAAAACATGTCTCTAAATACAAAGCTTTTATTACTCTATCTGCATTCGTAGATACTTGAAATTTAGGGTGTAGCATCTCAATGTTCTTTACATTGATTTTATCTGAAGAAATATGTTTTGAATCATACATGGTTGCCTAAAATTCGTGATTTTGCCTCCAGATATAAGAATAATAAAAAGTCATTTTTTTAATGAAACACCCTGTATTTTATTAAACAATCTGAAGGACCATAAAAAGCCCTTTTAAATTGCTTGCTTGCTTTTATCTCCGGAACCATAGCATTTAGGTAAAGGAACATAATATATTATTAGAAAAGGCTTTTTATGGCCCTACATATTCTTTAATATTATATAGTGTACCATTAAAAAAACAAAGATTTTTGCAATTTTTATATCTAGAGGTAAAATCACGAATTTTAAGCGACCCAGTATAATTCAAAACAAATTTTTCCATACAAAATCAATGTAGTGGACATTGAGATGCTACATCCTAAATTTCAAGTGTCTACGAATGCAGATAGAGTAATAAAAGCTTTTTATTTGGAGACATGTTTTGAACAAAAATATGGAAAATAATTATTTACTCGAAAACCGTTAGAGATTGGTATAGGATAATATTGGGCAAATATATTCAGAAAGTAGTGGCGGATCCAAAAATAACAAAATAGACAGGGTATTTCCCTTGAAATATCAAAGTTAATGCCATTTTTTGGTATAAGCGGCATCGCTGCATTGTTAAAAATATTTCCACCTATGGGTTTTACCCCGGGGTTTTCACCCCGAGTAAAAGTCTTTGACTCCTGATGATTCACACCTGCGCGTTATGGGTAAGGGGTTAAAACTCGTGTGTTTTAACCAGCCAAATTAGGACTGGTTCTAATTTTTCCCTATGGGTAACGACTTTTTGACAAAATTCCCTACATAAATTAACGGTTGGTACTACCAGAAGTTGTGATTCGATTTAAATATGCATGGATATGATTTTACCCGTGTCCTTAAAAAACCCCGACCATCAGCTGATGGGTGCCGACTCATGCATCACGGGTGAACACCCCTAAGTGGGAATCGGCTTTTAGATCACAAGCCAATACCTATGTTGCCAATTTTTTTTTCCGTAAACGTCCAGGGTACCATCGACCATGAGACACCCTGTATATATTTAGTATTCTGTTCAATAGAAGCAAACAAAATAGTTGTAGCCACCAATTATGGACCCTCAAAATTCAATAACTCACCTATAGTGTGGATGAATATGATGCATTCTGTAGCTGAACATTTCCAGTAAGGTATACAACGTGCCCCAGGCGTGAAATTTATATACTTGCGGCAAAAGTTGACTAATGAACCCTTTAATGCCCAGGGATTCGATTTCGGTGTATACCAAGAGCCTGCTGTATGTTTCTACTAAGGCAGGAGCCAAGGGCACACCTAAATAGCAATACAAATTAGTATATTGTTTTATTTGAAGAAAAGTAACTTTTCTCCTAATTTTCTATTTTTTATTTAAACGTTTAAACACAAATTATCAGAATACCCACATGCGAAACTAAGCGTGTTCGTTGAAATCGCTCACCACTATGGTCCCTCCCACTGCGTGGTGGATATACACCCCACGATTTAGTACGTGACCCAATGCTCATCTAGGTGTCAGTTAGTCCCATATTTTTGTTGGTATAGAACGTGAGCATAAGTTAGTTAATTGTGTTTAGCTGTTTGTGAACTTTTATTTTTTTTTATTATTAAAGTGTTAGTATAGTGTCTTCTTAATTTTTTTACCGTTTAATATGGGATATAAATGTGTATATTTATACTGTATCGAGAGCGGAAAATCACTTTTTAAATTCCCAAAGGACCACTTGAGTTAAATATAAATGTGATATTTTGTTATATAATAAAGTTATTTTTAATTAGTCCGTACATTTTGATGTGCAGGCTATAGATCATATCGGGCACATTAATGTTCACGTAGCCATAATACTTTTTAATATAAAAATGCATTAAAAGTATTTTCTTGATGTAGTAAGTTCTATTTACAAAAAAAATGTGGATGGTTTTTCTATAACGAAAATATATTTTTTAGCGCAAAGGTTTGGCTTAAGTCTGCAGGAAGGGAGGATTTTTTGAAAAAATCCGATGAATTATAAATTGTGCGGAGATCATTTTAAAAATAAATTTATTTCTATCTAGTCATCCGCAATAAAACGTCTATTTAACACTACCGTGCCGACAATATTTTTCAAGCCATTATCATCAAGAAATACAGACAATTCTTAGAACCTTCCAAAAAAAATACTATTCCATCAGGTAAATATTTAATAAATATTAAAAAAGTATTTTTTTAAACTATTTAACATTAATACAAAGTTTTTACAAAATACTTGTTTATAAAGTTATTGATATTAATCAGTATGTGCTTAAAGAAAGAAAAATATTTGTTTTTATTTATAGCTGCACTGCCATTTGAAAGGCTATATTTTAAATACAAAAAATTATGTGTTTATTCAGTATTTAAAAAATAACATACTCCTATTACTATGGCAACATCTGCATTGCTTTAAAATATTGCGTCGGGGTTTATTTAGAAACTTTTGTTACTCTGCTTTCAATTATTCTGTTTTAATCCCCAGTTACACAAAACTTTTGAAAAAAGAATTAAGCTAGTAAAACGGAATACCTTTAATTAATTTATTAAGCAGTTTTTAGACAAAGTTTTTTTTTGTTAAACATTCTTAACCCACATTAGTTTAATCGTTGGTTAAAATGTTTTGTGCAACCAGGTTTAGACATTTTATTACAAATTGATCTAAACGTGACATCTACTAACAATATTTTACCTTTCAAAACATAGGTAAAATTTTAAATTGTAATATTTTTTAATAAAGAAATATTTAAATTTTCAATTAGTGTATTATTCTTTTGTCCCGTTTTTCCCACATAAAAAAGCTGCATAATTAATTACTATAAAAGTCTATCTCTCCTTAGCGCCTTGGTGCGGTTTAAACTTTTACAAATTAAAAATATTACGATCCATGCATTGGTGCAGATTTTCCATTTATTCTTTCTCAAGGTCATAGGAACAAGTAAGCGTATTTCGCCGCACTTTCGCATCTGGATATTCTGATAATTTGTGTTTTAAATTTATAGAAATTTACGAGTTTTACGAATTATTAGGTATATTTCCAGTGGCGGATTAAGCACTACAAGCACGTGCTTGGGCCCCTGTTCTCCAGGGGCCTCCATTATCTGCTGGCGTTTCATTTTATGCCTACTTTTTATCGAGATTCACCCACATGTCCGAGATCACAAAGCGCGGGCAGTCCGGGAGTAACCCCTCATGCTGTTAGTGAATATGATAATTACGTTTTGATATTACCTGTTTATGGTTTGGGTAAAACGTGTGCCATTTTGTATCATTCTTTATCAGATCATCTAATTGAAATGAGGAATCATTTTGAAAAATTTGAAGGCGCGGCAAGAAAAATTTTTCCTAATGGGGAATATAAGGAAACTCGAAGACGAACTAGGAAAAAACAAGTAAATGATGGAAAGGCAGAAAAAGTTGATTTGAATCCTAGAGACAAATTCCACATTAAGACTTTTAATATAATAATTGACACAATTAATGCTCAAATGCAAAGAAGGGATGAGGTATACCACGAACTTACACACAATTTTTAATTTCTTGCGGATCTAAATAAATCATGTTTAGAATATGAAAACGATATCTAATTACTGATAGAAGCTTACCCAGAAGACTTCAATAAAAACTTCCTCGGCGAATTTAATCATTTTCTTAAATATGTTCGAATAAAATATGAAGCTTCAGAAGCAAAGGTTGCCCATTCCGATCTATATGAAATGATTATTAAGGATAAAGTAAAGGGCTTTTCCCAAAAATAGAAGTGGCATTTAGAATCTTTCACTGCTTAATGATTACTAACTGCTCTGCTGAACGATCCCTCTCACAACTGAAAATATTCAAAAACCCACAAAGAACAAAAATCTCTCAAGACAAAAAAAAATGTTTTAAGTTTTAAATTATACCTACTACATTTTCTATTTTGATAAACTTTCGTTTTATACTTCCTTCCACCAATAGAGGGCCTACACAGCCTCTGTGCTTAGGGCCTCGGAAACTCTTAATCCGCCACTGTATATTTCAATTACGCACGAGGCGGCAGAAAAATACTTTATTATCGACGTCCAAAAATTAAAGTAATTTCTTTAAACTGATAGTTAAATTAAGTCATCACTGCAAAAAGCGAAATTCCAGAACAAAAATATATTTATTTGTATATTTAAAAACTTATTTTACCTGATTTACTGCCTGCCAACTTAATAACATGAGTAACAATACTGTGAATAAGGCTCATTTTCGAATGGACTGTCAAAGAATCTAAGACAGCCATGCTTAGTGGACAGGTCGGTAATGGGCAGTTGGAGGTAGCTGTTTTTGTACTACCCTGTATGGTTTCTACCAAAGCCGCCATAGGTTTACTAAAACAAAACGTGGAACCATTTTTTAGTAGCTGTAGTTCAAAAACTACACACTAGGCTACACAAGATGTCAGATAATTTAGATTTCTTATGATAAAATATTAATATCCAAAGGTTAATATAGTTCTCTAAAACATCGCAACTTTCTTGTGCTACTCTGTATGAACCATCTAAGTGAACCAGAAAACTTTTCTATGCTCTCCACATAAAAAGGTATACTTTGTAAGAATTGCCCAAACCAACCGTTTTCGAGATATTTCAGTGTATAAGCTATAACTACTACAAGTGGCACATCTTATACAAATGATTTAATGTATTCTCCTTTTGATTGCACTAAACAACTTCAGGCAGTACTAACGGTGTAAGAATTAATGTTCAGAAAATTATGAAACTTAGCATACTGGTACTTTATAATCAACCAGTTAAATTTTCAAAAGGTCTACAGAGAACTGAAAAAGTTATAAATAATATAAAATATTTCCTTTTAACATTGATCCTTATGGGAAAACGCAGATTTTTTTACTTAAAAAACTGATGTTTAGATTTCAATGAAAGCTGTATCAACAGAAGAAAAACAATTTTGAACATTTTGGCTAATTAAAATTCGACCTTCAGGGCTTGTGATAAGAGTAATTAATAAATAATTAAGAAAAGTATGGTTTGTGACTGGCATGTTGCAACGCCGCCGAACGGTTATAATACGCCCGAAAAAGTTTGTCGAATACGGTATAGGGGGACATAAAATTGATGCCAGTCCATTGCGTTTTTCGGTACAAGATCCAATGAGTGATAATAAATATCCGCAATAAATAGATTTTTTCCCTAGTGTTTTTAAGTAAACAATTCGACGACCATAACATGTATAAATATTTACGTGAGTTTGACAGGTTAGGTGACAGAAACTTTCCATGTTTATCCTTAAGAAGGGGGTAAGGTATTTAATTTACAACTCACGTTTTCAAAGTCGGTGCCCCTGATAACTCCAAAACTACTGCACCGATCCTTTTGAAATTTTAAACACTATTTCTGTACATCATTTACGAGGTAACGCTGTCGAGTTTTTTTTTAAGCGCATTGGTTTAAGGGGGGTAAGGTATTCAATTCACAACTCACGTTTTCAAAGTCGGTGCCCCTGATAACTCCAAAACTACTGCACCGATCCTTTTGAAATTTTAAACACTATTTCTGCACATGATTTACGAGGTAACGCTGTCGAGTTTTTTTTTTTCATAATTTTGATTTTGCAATAACAAATTAGCCGATTTTTTCCCACAAAATTGTGTTTTTCACTTCAAAGTGTTCGAAAAAATGAAAAAAATTTGGAAAAAACAAAAAACTCAACAGCGTTACCTGGGGAAAACTATTATCTAACGAATGAACTTTGATTTTTGATTTCGGATGATCCAGCACCAAGTTATGAAGGGCACCGCAATTCAACTTTTTTCGAGACACGTCCGAACAATTGCTGCCATTGCCGTATTTTTTAATATTTTTTTGTAAAAATTTGATGAAACATTCTTCGAATGTCATACTTTAATGTACCATTGGTTGAGTAAATAAATTTTAACTGTGTCGTCAGAAAAAAATCAGGAAAACATGGCTTTTTTGTACAATTTGACCTTAGCCCCCTTAAATTTATGTGCTACTTGACCTTGTTTTACAAATTTGTTATAATTTTTTCTAGTGACTGTTTTGCCTTTTCCATAAAATACTTTTTTTTGTTGATATGCTAAGGGTGGTTTAGACATTTTATTAGTAAATAAACATAACAATTTAAAACCAATAATTTGTTTAAAGATGCTTGGGCAGTAGATTTTTGCGTATGATTTCTATTGTTAATACGCAGCGTTGCCAAATATAAATACCACGGTGGTCAAATTACCTTTAGCACTCATTTGACTCTTGTGGTATCCGGTAGAACTACCGAATGCAAATATCTCGAAAACGGTTGGTCAGAGCGATTATAACAGAGTATACGTTTTCTGTAAGTAAAGCATAAGAAAGTTTTTTGGTAAACTGAGATGGTACATACAGGGTAGCACAAAAATGTTGCGACGTTTTGGAGAAATTTAAAGTAGTGTCGGTAGCGCCCTCTAGTTCGCACAAAAAGTTAATCTGATTTTAAAAAGTTTATGTCAAGAAACCCTTGGATACCAAGTTATACTATAATATTTAAAATGTATCAAAACTTATCACACATGGGCACCCAGTCTTTATTTAACTGGGAGACACTGCAGTTGCAACACTCCATTATACAGGGTGAGTAGAGAAAACCGGAACTGTCAGAATTAAAAAATTGTATTGGCAAGGTTGCCAAGTTTCTAGTTTTTGGCGTGGCGGTCAAAGTGTTAAGATTCTTAAAAAAAGTTAAGGAAAGGGAATACGGAAATTTAACTATAAAACATCGCAAATGCAATTCCTGAATTTAAAATGTCCAGTTACTCCCCTGTACTAATTTGGCCAAAATTGCGGTTCTATCGTTTTTGAGATTGCCATATCTCCGAAATTGACAAGAGTAAAAAAACGATATCAGGTCATGATAAAGTTGATACAAGCATTTGATTACAATAATAAAAATGAGGTATTCTATTTAAAATTTTAAAATTCCCCAACCTAGAGAAAAAGCTATAAATTTGGCAACCTTGGCAATAAAATTAATAAATTCTTCATGGTTAGTTACCCCTGGAAACAAAATTTGGTTCATTTATATTAAAAGGTTGGCGAGATAATCCACCATTCAGGTTTTTTCTACTAACCCTTTATTATTGTTGTATTGTCCAAAAACTTACCTAAAACACTCCTGATTGGTGCTGTAGGCATTGCATAACAGAGCGATCCTATAGTCATTGCCCATCGCCAAAGAACTATTGGTGGGCGGAACTAAATGTTGTAAAAATTCGTGGTGGGACCTTAGCTTATTGGGCAAAGGCCAACTGATGTTGCTTTGTTCAGACTGAGCCTCAAAAATCACAAAATAGTTATCTAGGCAATTATACAATTTGTGTCATTATACAGGGTGATTCAAAAATCGATCACGAAACTTAAGGGGTTGATTCTACTTGACAAAATAAGGGTAGCGCTTCATATAAATTTTTTTCAAAATGTCATTTGTTTTCGAGTTACAAGCCGTCAAAGTTTAATTTTATTTTGGTTTTTTCGCCATATTGCATTTATTTTTTAACCAATCCATTTGATATTTGGCACACAAATCAAACTTTGTAGATTCTAAAATTTTAAGATAAAAGTACTTTTTTTAAATACCGCCAGAGGGCAGTTTACCTAAAACTTAAAATTTATTTACATCATAACTTTTTTATTTTGACAGATATCGCAAATTGGGGGCGCCACTTTATAGAAATATGTCCCCCTAAAAATAAAAATTGACTTGTATCAGGATTTTTATTGGTGTACAAATAACAGAATTATAGGGATGGCTCGTTCATATTGGAATGCACAGTATATTTTCTTTAAATAAGGCAAATTAAAATACAGCTTTTTATCTCATTGTCTCCTAAATTTATTTGTACTTTGCTTAGTTTTCAAAAAAAAAATCACTAGATTATGTATTTATCCCTGAGCAACACAATAAACACAAAAAAGTTTGTGATTTTTTTTGTTTTTATTAGGGACGCTACTGGACTTAATAAATTTGATTAAGTTAGAGTTTAATAAGCCTCTTAATGCAATATATAACATTGTAAAATTTTATCAAACTCAGCTAAGGGTTAAATAAGATATTAATAAAAAATATATTTAAAAACAAATTACCACTTTATCTTGGAAACTATGCATTTCCATACCTATATTTATATATTTTCTTTTCATAAAATTATCTTATAATCATTAGGAACTTTATTTTTCTTTCCGCAATAGAGAAACACACTGTAAAAATTAACTCTGAGAATGACATAAAAAAATATTGATTTAATTTTATGTAATATGTTTCTATGATAAAAATGTGATATTATTTCTTGTAAATATCCTACCTTCTTCAGTAAATGTATCCAAATGCATGTCATAGCCATCTGCCTTGTACATTGAGGCTGGTTGAAGTCTGGTACCGGTAAAGGGGGCTCTTGCTCGGGGAACAAAAGCTCATACAGTTTAAGTACCGGTAAAAAGTTTGCCAAGGGGTTTCTCTGTATCGAACCTGATATAAATTGTAAGAGAACCCACATTAGTTGGTCCCTACCACGCCTTAATTCTCTACCCTGAAAAGTAATTATTTTATAGATATTTTTTTATTTTCAAGAAATCAATCGCTATAGTTTATCATGGTACACCCTGTATATTTGTGTTGGTCCAGGGTCAAACTTTTTAAATTTATTTATTATTATTTATATATTATTTTAACATTAATATAGATAAAAAAATTAAAATCCTATCACTGTCACTGCTTTTCTTTTAAAGCTCCTATTAAAAATACTAGTGATATTAATATTATAATTAACTAACTTGCAGCCTAGAATGTAGAGACATGACTATATTAGGAAAGCTAGCAAACTGAAACAACACAAAATAAATCAACTGCGATGACAAATGTAGCCATAGACCATCAGTCTCATCTCCATCTGTTTCTGTTCTCTCTAAAGCGGAGATCACTAACTCAACAAGTTGTTCCTCTATTGCCTGACAGTGCTGTTTGTGTTGTTTGTTCAGGCCAAGCATACCACATACCTTAAATTGGAAAAACAAACATATTTTTTAGTTAAATATTAGCAAGTGTAACCAACAGAACTCATATAATAACTAAAATAACTACTTTCTATCTAACCCTATAAAATAAAACAGCAGGTTATGCATGCACTAACATTTAGTAACTTTATTTTTTAACTAGTGACATATTAACTGTTGGCAACATTGTCACAAGGATATTTACCAATATGGCCGATTAGTTAACTTGTTTTTTGTGTTTTTTAGAATGTTTATTTAATTTCCAGGGATTTTGTGGTTTATTGACAATAAACATTAGATTATTGAACAATGACCCATTGTCCAGTGCGTAGTTGCTGTAATAATGACAATGTTCTCAACATCTTGAAATAAAAGTCACTAAATATTAGTGCTTTCATAAACAGCCAGTTTTAGAAAGCAGTAGTTATCCTAGTTACTTTATAAAGGCTAAGATGTAACCACTCTTACCATATCCCGACTATAGGGTTGTTCTAAAACATATCTAAGAAGACCAGTTTGTTTTTCAAGAAGTTCTGGTTCATATGGAAGAGTTCCTTAAAATAAAAAATTGTATTTTTACACTATTTAAACCAAGATTTACATAGTTAATCACAGATTATTTGGTGGTGTACTGGATCTCTAACCTTTTAAAGCAAATCGTAAAGTAAGTGGATCCAATTTCCAAGGATTAACTAGATGTTCCGGACATCCACTATGCTCCACAACAGGCCGCATTTGTGAATGCCCCACTATAGTCAACATTTGTGCACAAGGTCTAAAGCTCTCTATATAATCTGAAAACAGTGCAGCTAATTTCCAGTGTGGGCATTCTGAATATGCCTTCTGTAATTCATTTACAAGCAAGTATCCTGGCAGAAGACAAACATCTCGGTTCATTATTTTCTCTGCTACATCTAATAGAGCTACGACCTGCGGTTGAATACCCGCGGTGAGTCTAAGGGGCAAGCCTTTTGCTTTCTCACAGCAGCCTTTCATTATTTCTCTAACTCCTTTGTACTCGACTAGCTCAATAACTTTATTAATAAGTTTAAAACATTCTTTCCAAAATCGGCTGTTACTGTACTGCAGCTGGTCGCTGGTAATTATGACCTCACAGGTTTTTCTAGCTTGCAGAGACCCCTTTTTAATGCAATGTTCTAAGAGTTCAAAGAGTAGTTCCATTTGACTATGTGAAGCTTGGGAGGCAGCTTGTAAGTACTGACGTAACGCAGTCTCCAAGTGGTCCTGGTTAAGCCCCGCAAAAAAATCGGAAAGTTCTTGTTGCCACCTAGCCGTGCTAGCAGCTTCATCTTCTGTGCTATGAACTAGAAAGCAGCTAAATGCTTCCTCAATGCCTTCAACTCTTAGAATTTTGTTTAGGATGCCTGTGAGCGCTTCTGCCATGATTTTTAATTTATTTTGTACTTACTTTAACTCATAACTTTAAAACTTATTTTTTGAAAAAAAACCTTTGTAGCCAAAAGGCGATAACAAAAGTTTGTGAGGTTATGTCCAGTTTTTGTTTGTTTGTTTTATGCATAAGTCTGGCTCTTTAAAGAGATCCAGTGCCAGCATTTTTCAGGGATAATTTCATCACCTGGCACTAAACCATAGACGATTTAGAGACATTTTGCACCTCTTAAAATAACAGACTATTTTTGGCCTCCTTATGGTTATCGTTATTAAACATAACGATTACGGCAGCAGTTTTAGACAGAGATTTTGCAACCTCTTTTCAGAAATTTATCTTGCGTCTGCGCTTTCGACCCATAACCTTATTTTTGCCTGTGGTTCGCCGATTTTAAAGTTTGCGAAAAATCAGTATTTACTTTTATTCTCTATAAGTTATATATTGATTTTTTAATATATGCAAACAGTTCCCCTGATTTTGTTTTTAAAGTAGATGTAAACAATACAGTATAAGCAAAAAGCAAGTGTGCCAGATTGTAACATGTAAATTAATTACTGATTTAAAACATCCTTAAAAATGCAAGTCCGTTTTAATTTCTTTACACTATTTTATTTTTCTTACTGCTATGAATTTTTCGCTAATTATTCGTTATGTATCAATAATATTTTAATTAATACGGTATTAAAATTTCAACCTTCTTAAATAATCGATATTAAAATTTTACAATTTGGCAACCACGCAGTTTACCAATAACGATAAAGATAACGATAAGCTCTTCGGTATTCATCCGTAATTAAAGGAGTCCGGTATGGTTAATAACGATAACGGATCATGTTTGCGTTACTGCGCAGTCTCAGAATAAAGTTACCCACAACGGAATTGCAAAATAAGGGGTGCAAAATGTCTCTATGTTAATGTTAATTTCTTTTTATGAACGATTCTAAGAAATTGAAAACGACATGTATATGTTTATCCGATTTCTGTCAGAAACTCCAATCTCAAGTTTTTCACTAAATATGCCTTTTAATTCTCCACGAGGTCATAATTCTCGTGTAGAAGAGAAAACATACATTGGTAATTATTAAGTTAGAAACATGCAGCAGCATAGGCGGTCGCCTAGGGCCTCGCACCTGGGGGAAGCCTGGCGGCAAGGTGTAGGTGTAGAATCTGATATAAGAAAAATACCGAAATGAAAGATGCGGACGGTCTTCGAGGCCCGAAATTATAGATCAGGGGCCCTGCAAAAGTGTGGAACGTGTAAAAAAAATGGGGAGAACCTTTTTTGTTGTCCTCAAATTTTTTCCTCCACAGGAAAAACGGAGCCTCGCGGATAATTTTGCCTCAGCCTAAAGGGCCTCGCAAGAAATGTGTTCGTCATGAAAGGGGTCTCGCGGACACGACTTCGCCTATGCCTAATTTGGGTCACGCGACACCACAGGAAACATGTAAAAAAATATCTCAAGTTAATGACCAAAATTTTATGTGATCAGCAATACAACACGTTGATCACCTTGGCTTCGAATATGCAGTGGTGATTATAAGAGGGGGGACGGTCCACCCCTTTCATGCCACATCCTTTGAATCAATTAATGTTTTTTTACTTGACCACATCTCATTGTAAATATGGACATTAAATGATAATATGCCCCCAGGGCCGGCCCGAAGGGTGATAAGCGTAATTTAAAAGTGGGGACCTTTTTTTTGACGTGACAACGTCTTATAATTGGATGAACCCTGTTTCACGCACCAAAAACATGACTCATGCGGCGTTACCTCGCGTGTTCCATTTAAGGCTTAAAGTGCAAGCGAGAGCGCGGAACAAGCGAGCAAGAGGCACAATCTCCGTGTTCGGCAGCATTCGACATCTGTTTCTATCCTACTTGAATGAGCGTGCAGTGAAAAGTAAATGTGGTGTCAATTGTTTATAGCAACTATAATTGCGGCGATGAAGGTAATGATTCTTTCGATGTTCTCACGTTCAGCTATCGTCAGTAAACCGACTTTGCAGACAACCGTTTTTTTGCTCTTAAAAATTTTGAACTTTTCTTAAAATTTAATTTTCTTGTAGGGCACTTTTCGAGCCCGGTATTCGAATACGAATACCGGAGAGAGAAAATATTCGAATATTCGGAGTCGGTATTCGAATACTGGAAACGAAAATATTCGAATACTACAGAACAAAACCTATATGACAACATTGAAAAGCAAAAAAAAAAAAGATCCTTACCTACCTCTCTTTTTTTCCTATTGTTATTCAAATCATGACAATTGTAGTATTCGGATACTACGCTTTTCGGTATTCGAATACTCGGAACGCTAGTAAGTGGCTCAAAAAAATATTCGTCGAATACTTCTAAAGTATTCAAATACAGAATTCGAATACTGAGCACAATAGTATTCTGCCGAATACCGAATACCAAACACAGAAATGTATTCGAATACCGGCAAAATGTATTCTGAATACTATTCAGAATATTGAGTATTCGAATACGACCCAACTCTGATCTTTATGCTCGACTTAAAGATAATAAAATTAAAGAAAAATAAAAAACTATCATATATTTTAAGTTTCCATAATGAAACATATTAAATAATCTATTCTTTAAAGTCCTCTGCTAAAATTTAGGGAAATAATTTAAAAGAAAATAGTTTTTAGATGTATATCTAGTTGTAAACAGGCCCGGATCTAGAAAAAGGTCCAAACCGTGTTAATAAATTGAATCATGGTCTACGTATACTAGGGTGAGGGTCACATATTAAAAATCTATATATATATAAAAAATATTTATAAGAAGTCATGATTGTAAGAAGCGAAGACCTTTTTTTAACCGACTTCAAAACCAGTAGGTTCTCAATTTGCCGCTTATGCCTTTTTGTGTGTATATTACGCGATTACTCTGGCGTTTGTGCGACGATTTTAAAAATTCTTTTTTATTTGAAAGAGTGCATTTCCGCGGTCGTCCAATAAAAAAATAAAGTCAGGATCGCAAAAGAGAAAGGTACTAGATCTATTTTTTTCTCTCTGTCATACGTAGGAAAGATCAAGGGCGCATTTAGAATTGACAATCTTAAAACTAACCCCTTTTCACCGAACTAAAAGACAAGCGGATAGCCGCAGCCCCGTGTGTATCGACTTGTTGCAGCCCCGGGTGTATCCATTTATAAGCTTTTGACAAAAATAATGTATTCTTCCGATCTAAAGTTCTCGCCAGTAGAGAAGATGCCACGGCGTCATTACTTCTGTCTCACTTTCAATTATTCTCCTTTTTGTTGCTCGCACACGATGTAAACGACACGTTTAGACAGCGATAGTTGATTGCCGTCTTTATTTTTATGACGCTTGTGGCATCTTTGTAACAAGTTTTTAGTCTACAAGCGGTTAGCTGCAGCCCCGTGTGTATCGATTTATTGCAGCCTCCTGAGTCTCGATTTATAAGCTTCTAGCCAGGGCCGTGCTTAGCGGATGGTGCAAGTGGTGCAAGGCACCAGGGCGCAACGCTGTAGGGGCGGAAAAATGTGAAATAAATGGCGGAATGTATGAAAGAAAGGGCGGACGGCAGGAGGAATAAAAGTTTTTAAAAATCGGAGAAGAGAGCAATTGAGAAGTAGGGACAAAAATAGGGGCAACAAGAGTAAAACAGTAAAGAGTGTTATGTAAAAAATTTAAGAAATTGAGGTGAGGACCTTTTTTCTTTTTTTCTCTTTAACATTTTTAAACCCCAAATTTTTGATCCAAGGGCGGCAAATATTTTTTTGCACCACGGCGCCAAATACCCTAGGAACGGACCTGCTTCTAGCAATATAAGGAACTAAAGACAGAGTATAGGTGGGGGTGATGGTTAGTTCTGGTTAGTTAAATTCTTTTTTAATTTCTTAATTAAACCTCCATTGCTGTCAAAAGCTTATAAATCGATGGATCTGCAGCTAACCGCTAAAAGAGGCACTAGTAGTGTTTTTAAGTAAATATTTACCGATTTAATAGTAATAATAAAAAACTAAAAAGCTAAAAATAATTATTAAAAAAAAATTAAACCGATTTCAAAAAAATGTAAATAAACAAAAGATTTAATACTTTTATGCAATATGCTATTACAAGACTTCTTTTTTTATTTTTATTATTATTAACTTTTTAGAGACTTTTATTAATTTTTTTAAAGTCGGTAAAAAAAAATTAATGATTTTTTGCCCTTTATTTTCATTTGGGATAGTTTCATGTATTATAGATAGGGCGCTAAGTTATGGGAAGAGGAAGCGAAAAGGCGCGGGGCTTTTTTTTGCTCTTTACTTTTTCATTTGGGGTAGTTTTGTATTATATACCTAGTGTGTCAAGTGATGGAAAGAGGGCGTGATTTGAAAGGCGAGGACCTAAATTTTTGGGCCTTCCATTTTTTCCCAAAAAAATCTCAAAATCTATTCTTCGCTCCACTAAATATGGCCTTTTGCCCCGCCTTAAAAAAAATAAGATCCGGGGCTGGTTGTAGATAATTAAAAAATTCGATTTAATAATGCCTTTATTGATTTTCCTTTATCTGGTAGGTAATAAATAAATATTTTTTCGTGAAATATCTTTTTATCGACAGACAAGGTAAATAAAATTGCAATTAAACCCCAAAATAAATCCCAATTAAATATTAGGTAACTAATAAATTTATTTGGTATTATCGAGAGCATTATTTTATTGTCATACGGGGTAAAAAATAATATACATGTTTTATTTATTTTGCGCGTTTTTACAGTCCCCCAGAGAGAAACAAGTGTTTTTGGTAGTAAAATATAAAATTTGCAGTAACATAAAAAGTGTCAATATCGTTTTATAACAAATTAAGGGGATTTTTTAACTGTTTGTTATTTTACTTCCCGGTAGATAACTCTTCGTTATTTCAGGCTAATTATTTTTCTCTTATCAAATAATATTTAGCAGAGGTCTGCGTTTGCTTTATTACTTTTTGACTAAGTGCGGCCCAAGTATCAAAGTGCTCAAAATGAAATCGCAATTTATAGAACAGGTAAATAAAAACAATATGGTAAAATTTCATGAAATACATTTTTAAACATACATTTTTAAGGTACAATTGTTAATGGAGACGCAGCATATTAAGTATACAGAAAGTCTTTTTGGAAAACCGAATAACTATATGTGGCTATGTAGCAAAAAGCCTCATATGGTGTACTGGATGTCAACGAAAGACGAGATCAAAATCAGGCAATGTTTAAGTAAAGTAAGTGAAAGAGATATACCACGTTTTATATTTGATAGGATACTTGCTTTGCTTTAATTAAACGGCTCGGTCTTTGTTCAAGAGCTTATTTAGCCAACTTAATAGTCTGGCTCTAAGCCATAGAAAATGTTTTGAAATATTAAAACAGCCCATTGAGTGGGAAATGGCATAGTAGGTAAAATAAAAAAAAGGCTAGCGGAAACCGGTTATACCTGGGTCGGAAGCTTCATATCTGTTTTGGGGTAGAAGCAATGCAGAAGGGTTGCTCTGTCCCTTGATACGCTTTAAAACGAGCACAGCCTTGTTAAGACACGTTTGATCATGTAATACGCAAAGTCGGTCTATATAAGGTCGCGACATTCGGCCATATTGCTTTGACGTGTTATGACGACACATCTCCCATTTTTCGGCCATGTTGTTCAGTGCCGGAGATATACAGTTTATTGTATTAGTAGAACAACCAGAGACAACAATGAGACGAGCAACTAAATGTAAATAAATTATCCGAGAGAGAGATAGCTGCTGGGCCTTCCTTGTCTGTCTTCAAGGAAGGCAAACGCAGATGGCGCGTGAGTCGACTTTATCGTTTGCCCGCCAAATTCAAATTATATAGCTGTGCTATTTTTGCCCTTAATGTTAGGTACTTGTTTTTGTTTCCTATTAATATAAAATATTGGGGTTTAGTTCAATAATTACACACACCTAATTAAAAGTGTCATTTATTTGGTTTTTATAAAGATTTTTCTTACAGATAACCATGTCAATATTACCTTAAATTATCTGTTGAAAAGCACAAATTTAATATATACACTGTGATCACTAATAAAAGTCAATATTCAAAGTCCAATTAAAGGTAAAAAACCACGAAACACACAATAAATCACAGAAAATGTAAACAAACTGTCCAAACAAATCGGTTATTGAAAAATATTAAACACAAATATCGAATAATATTTCGGCGTGATTGCCTGCGGCAACGTTTGTCAAGTTAAAAATATTCTATTCATGGTATATTTTCTCTCTCTTAATTAGATCTGAGCCAAAAAAGGACATTAAAGTTTACATGCAGAAATTGTAAACAACTTGGCAACCAGGGCAAAGCGATGATTGCTCCATCTACGATAGCCTGCCATGATGAAAGACAAAGACATATTTATTGGAACTTGCGTTAAACCAGAAAGAGATAAATACAATGGACAAATTGTTAGGACCAGTTACTCGTCTCATTGTTGTCTCTGGAACAACCGTTAACACAACAGTTTTTAATTATTATTAAGTTGTTAATTTTTTTACTTTAAATAAAAAACATTTGGAATTACATCTAGCAAAATGAAATACGCAAGTTCTAGACGCCACTGGATTGATCATCAGCTTTGATTTTACCCAGTCTTGCCAACTTTTCTCCGTGGAGTGCCTTTCCTTGCGTCCCCGACCTCGAACCGCCTAAAAGTTGATGATATGTAACAACCTTGTAAATATAAAGTAACCTTGGTAAAACGCAATTATTCTTTTCACTAATGAGTTTTTACAATTTTTAGATTACTCAAGAGCAAGAAATAAAAGTCCTAAAGCAAGTCCTTACTTACCTAGACCAAAACCCTAACGTCAGTCCCAGCAAAGTTCCAGAGATCACTCTTCATAGCCTTAATGAAGTAATAACTGTCAATTATTTTAAACAGGCCCGCGAGGAGTCTAAGCAACAGTTTTCCAGAATGGCTAGTTTCAGAAACAGTTTGAGAAAATTCAGTATGCTGTCAAATAAGATGAATTTGTCTGTGCCGACAGAAAATCACGGAAAGGGAGCTAGAAGATCTGTTACTTTCGATGAAAAGCCGATAATTTATCGCATTTCAGATCATAAATGATTTTTAATGGAAATAAAGATTCTAATAAAAACATTTATTACAAGTTATCACTTTTTTAATGCAACCTGGGTAATTTTAAACTTATTTTATAGGTAGGTATATTGATCCTTAATAAATTTGAGAACTGTGAACGTGTTTCCTATTACCTTGTTTCGTTACTACGGTACGAAACTTAAGGGAGTGATTCCTTATGTCTTTTTCTACAAAAATGTTTCTATACAGGGTATCCCAACTCTATTTATAAACGAAAAAACTTTGCTCATGTACAAGATACAAAAATAAACCTAAAATAAAAAATGTTTATTTGGATATACAATCTTTATATTGACAGAACTAGTTAATATGCAAGGTGTCTCAAAAACATTTTTTTATTGATAATAAGGATGAAATAAGTAATGGAGCACCCTGTATATTTTAACAAATTTTCAGTCTGTATTAAATTCTACATGGAAAATGTATAACACACTATATGTCAATCATTGCTGGCTTTTTAGATGTCAGCAGTATGCTGATATACTCATTAACGATTAAAAGTGAAGAAAGAAAAGTTAATTATATGGCTTGTTTTTAGGTTAATGAGTAAGTAAATATGTATCTAAAATAAACTAAATAGCTGGCTTACCTACCAGTAGTTTTTACAATGAAAGGTAATTAATTACATGTTATTATATTATTGGTCACTCTGACAGTGACAGAATTATTTAAAAATAATTAGAACCAAAATATTATTTTCTTTCTTTAATTCTAATTGTAAATGAGTATATCAGCATACTGCTAATATCTTAAAAACCAGTCATAATTAGCGAATAGTGTGCTTTACATTTATTATAAAGAATTTATAGAGTCAAAATGTGTTCAAATATATAGGGTGTTCCATTTAAAAAGAAACCTCATTGACAATGAAAATTATGTTTTTGAGACACCTTGTACAGGGTATTTCATTAAGGGTGGATAGGTAGCATATCTCAGTAACTAATAGTCCTAGGATATTAGAGAAAAAAATCCTATTAAGGAAATTGATCATAGGAAATTGCTGGAAAATATTTTCAAGTTCCTAGCAGTACCGCTAGGGGGCGTAGTAGCTATATACCTATATAAAAATGCATTTTTATTGAGGATAGCCCTATATGAGGTATAAAAAATACCACCATAGTAATGATGCGAGTATTCTTTATCTTTTTCATTAATGACTTTTTATTCTGGTGCGTAAAATAAGGGCGGTAGAAAAGGGATAAATTTTACGAGTTAAAATATTTATAACTTTGGTTTCCCCAAACCAAATTTAGCAAACTAGGTTTCGTTTAAAATAGGAAGCTTTGATAATTAAGAAAAAAGTTAACACCGCTCATTCTGACTTTTGCTCCCGCTAGAGGGCGCTATTTATCGTGATTTAGGTTTTTAAATTTTTTCTTTAACATTTTAGATGGAATGCCATAATTATTTATCTAAAAACCGAAATTAAATTAAATTTACTACAAAAATCAAAAAACCGCATGTCAATATCTTTATTCGTTCAAAAGTTATTGCCAAAAGAACGCGCTCTAGCTTATACAAAATAAATAAGAGTTTAAAAAACTAAAAAACACGCTTTTATATGCAACCGAACTAAAAATTAGAAAATAATTTTTCATTACAAAGAGTTTGTCACTTCAGAGTAAAAAGCGTGGGGTGCATTTTACTATTTTTTCATAACTTTTCCCTCATAGATATTTGCAAATAGAATAATTATAACATTTAATATATTAAGCACCCCACGCTTTTATTCTGAAGTGACAAACTCTTTGTAATGAAAAATTATTTTCTAATTTTTAGTTCGGTTGCATATAAAAGCGTGTTTTTTAGTTTTTGTAAACTATTATTTATTTTTCATTTTTAGTTCGATATATCAATTAGTTTTTAAAAATAAATGCTCCAGTTTATTCACTAAAAAATTCCTTCGCCATTTTGTCAAGAGACACAGAGGATCTGTAAAGGAATTTATTTAAGAAATCGAATCGCTGGAACTTGGTAAAAATTAGTCTCAAAGATTCCGTTACATAGATAGATAGATAGATAGATAGATAGATAGATAGTTACAACCCAAGCTAATAAAAGCGTGTTAAAAAAATACTATCAAATTTAAATAGTTCATGTCGAAAAACCCTTAAATCAAAAGTTTTATCAAAATATTTAAAAAGTATTAAAAATTATCCTTTTCTTTTTCTCTTTGACACCTTGTATATTGTGTAAAGGTGAAAGTTGAGTTTTTATTATATTATTTATGATTATTAGTTAGTTTAGGAAAAACCAATTTTTACTTGTAAGTTTTTTAATTAAACACATTTATTAATTTTGGCCAAAAATAGGCTCCCAGAAACCATAGTGCGTAGTTAGGAAGCACCCTGTATAAACAAATTAAAATTTTACCTAAAATATTAATAAACAAAATAATATTCATTATTCATTATATAATTTACTGTTATGGAATCAAATTTCACCCTAATTGCCATCAATTAAAACTATATTATACCAACTTAGCAAACTACTTCTGCTAATCTTACATAAATGAGCTAAAGTAAAAGTGAGGCATTTAAAACCGGACTCATTTCATAATATTATGTTTTTGCGCATTTTAATAATTGAATTCATATAATTTAGTTGTAAATAATGTACGGAATATGTTTTTAAAAGTTTTGGAGAAATGGTTAAAAAAATTAACTTAAAATACTTGTCAGGGAGCTTATTTATCCTGCACATTTCAAGAATAATTTTAAAGTCTGTCTATTTTCGAAACATCAAATATGTGGTATTTTTTCAAAGCTCTTTAATAGTAATTTATGTAACAAGTGCATAAATGGGATAGTTTGTTTACGAGCACGAACCGTTTGACAGCACGCGGCAATCCCATGAGTAAAAAGACACTTTATGCATGTGTTACATACTATATTTTTCCACGACCGTATAAAAATTTCCCAAAATGCCATTTTATACATGTTTTATTTATTTAAACTTATTAATTTAAGTTTTTGCACCACAGTCATTATATTGCAACAAAAAATCATAGCCTCCTTATTTTCAAAGAGACAATTATCCTCTTCATAACCCTGCATTTATTATTTAATTTTAGAAAATTGTATGTATTTACTTTTTGTAAAAATAATACTAAAACAGTATAAATTCTTTTCAATTTCTTAGTCATCCAAATTCATTATTACTATTAATTTTCAATAATTTATTTTAAATTAATTTGCAAACTGTCAAATCTTAAACCTAGTGACACATGAACTAAAAGAAATAATGGCGAAATCAAAGGTAACTTGACCATTTGGTTCAGTTGATGTCGCGTTTACTGTTACATTGCATAAATTCATATTTAAGGTTATTGTAGTAGGCAATGAAATAAATCACTAATTCAAAGTGTGGAAAAAAGCTTTGAGGTGTTAAAAAATGTAACTTTTTTTTACAGGTTATGTAGTGTACTAGAATGGAGTACTTTAGCTTCATGTTAACGATTTAAAAAAAACAGCATTTATTAAACAGTCGTAGAAAAACATTTTTTTTAAGGGTGATACATACACAAGTTCAGCCAAATAAAAAGTACACTGGCAATGCGTAAAAGGAGACTGTCTTAAACGTGCATACAATATGTGGACTTTACAATAGGACAAATAGACCAAAAATTTAAATGATCAAGAAAGTCATGTATGGCAACTGCTTTTGCTTCTTAAAAAACAAGATTCATGTTGAGACAAGACAAAACTACCTTTATTTTTAATAATTCAGAAAAATGGTAAATAAAGGGGTTTTTAGAAATAAATGAGGATCCCATATCTGAAATTTCACATAGAATTAACAAAATTTGTTTTTAATGTCATATTTTTTAAAATCATGTTTTACATTTTTTACCTAATTTACCCGGTTTTAATAGAACACAATAATTATTATCAAAGTTTGTTAAATATATTTAAATGCAAAAATTTAAAAGCAGGTAAAGTACGTAAAACAGGTGTAAAACAGGTGATTTTAAAAATATTACATTAAAAACAGAATTTGGTTTATTTTATGTAAAATTTCAGATATGGGATCATTATTCAATGCTAAAAACCTTTTTATTAAAAATAAAGGTACTTTTGTCTTGGTCCAATTTCACATTTTTGTAGTTTCGGAGCCCCTGTACAAAACAAAACATTTTCTTAAGGTAAATCTTGTTATTTTAAGAAGCAAAAGCAGTTGCCATACACGACTTTTCTAAACATTTAAATTGTTGGTCCGTTTGTCCTATTGTAAAGTCCATCCGTGGACATACTGTATAAAGGGTGTTAATTAAAAAAATTATATCTTTTGTTGTACCTAGTATACAGATAAAAATCTGATTATTGATTTGTCAACTAGAGAAACAACCTAACAAACTGATATTATTATTTATGTTATAAAATAAAAAACAAAAAACCCTTAAAGGGTGTAAAAGAATTTATAAAACTTGTGTCAGTTATGAAATGACTTCATGATAAGAACACTTTAAAAACTTTATAGGAGGCTTCCTTTGACGAGTCTACCACAAATATTCATACCGCCATATATGGAAGCGGCGCTTTAAGTCAGCCTGTCATTGTCAAATGTTTCGGGTGTCAGACTGGGCAAACGCGTCACTTTTTTGTCGGACAAGTTTACCACAATGTTTCATATGCAATTTTTAAACATTGTGTCCAACAGCAGGGCCGTATTAAGGGTATGAGGCGCCCTAGGCTAGAATTCCCAGAGCGCCTATTTTCGTACTAAAAAAATTTTTGAAGAACAAAAAAAGCCCTTCTCTCCTTTTCGCGTCTATTTTATTTATATCCCGCAGAAAAATTAGTTTTAATCCCCACCCGACCTAAACTTTTCTAGAAACTTCCCTGTCTAGCGCCTATTACTCCCCTGTCTGGCGCCTATTTTTTCATGGCACCCTAGGCTGTAAGCTAGTCAGCCTAATGGATAACGGCACTGTCCAACAGTAATGAAACCATAAGGCTTAAAGACATGTTTTGGGTATCATACTAGCCAGGATTCTTGACTGTCACCCTTACGATTTTTGGCACAATGTTTAAAAGTTGCATGTAAATCAATTGTGGAAATCTTGTCCGACAAAAAGTGACGCGTTCGCCCAATCCGACACCCGAAAAATTTGACATTTACAGGCTGGGTGTAAGCGCCGCTACCATATATGGCGGTAAGAATACTTGTGGTAGACTAGTCAAAAGGAGCCCCCTAAAAAGGTTTTAAAAGTGTCCTTATCATGAAGTGCATTTCATTACTGGCCCAGGGACTATAACTTAACGCCCGGTACGAACCTTATTTCTTATAGGTTTTATATGAGTTTTAGTGTAGTCCAGTTATGGTTAACTGTTTGTATACGCTGTTGATAAACAGACACCTATGTTATCTCTCAAATTTTCTGGTTATTGAGTTATTTTTATGTCTTGGGTGGGACATGAACCCCCACCGAGAACGAGTTAGGGTTAATTCTTACTATACAGGGTGGCTCACCATATTCGACACGGTCTGTAGCTGGATAACCATGGGGTGTTTAAAAAAGTAAATACTGGAACATATACAGGTTGGATAAGACCACAGTATAAAATTATTTTAGTCTATACAGGGTATCTCAAAAAAGTGTGACGTATCAAAGTTATATTTTTTTAAATGGAACACCCTATATTTTATGACGGACTTAGATTCTACTTTAAAAAATAACTCAAGTTTGTTTATAGTACCAAGTGTCTAATTTTATTCGTTTTTGTGATATTTGATTTTTTTGAGGTAAAATTAAATTGATTTTACTTTAACACTTTAAAATTTAAAATGTGTAACAAGATTAGAAAAAGTCTGCATTATCATACATAGGTCAAATCAAGATCAAATATTGTACAGGGTGATCAAAAAATAATTTCAATTTTTTAGAAAATCAAATAGCCATATCTCTCTTATTTTAAATGAAACACCCTGTATTTTTTACGTCACATGATGACAAATAAAATACTCTTTCAAAACGGTGTATAGGTTGCCTATACCTATCTTTTGTGCTTTTTAGTAAAATCTGTTTTTACAAATTTTTATTCCAAATGTTTATTTAAATTAAAGTTGGCTGTGACATAGCAGTCATTAATATTTTTCTTCAGAAAATAACAACGACCATTTATTGTTTACTAGTGTTTTAGTCAATTTAAAAGAAATTTCAATGATTTTAAATAAAAACCCTTCTTCTACAACAACAAGATAATATAATACTGGTAGGATGTGAAAAAATGGTTTACTTTAGTCTAGAGTTAATCCTGAAGAATATTCCAGGAGAAACCATCTGATAACCTTAATAGTTGCTTTTAAAAAATTTGACACAGTGATTATGGATAATGGGAGAAACGAGTTATTGGTCACAGAATGTCATCATAACTGACCAGAGGCGTTATTAGGATTGTTTAAAAATACAAGTTTTATCATTACCACATTCAGCTGAAATAAGTGTTATTGAAAGTAGCATTATAAGCATCTAAAATCTTTTAATTTTGTGCTTTTTTCCAACAAATTTACATTTTTCAATAACGGCTTAATAAATAGGCATAGCTATATCACAGCCTACTTACATTTAAATAGACATTTGGAATAAAAATATGTTTAAACGGAATTTACTTAAAAAGTATAAAAAGATAGGTACAGGCAACCTATATTTGAAAGAGCATTTGGTTTGTCATCATGTGGTGTAAAAAATACAGGGTGTTCCATTTAAAATAAAAGAGATATTGCTATTTGACTTTCTAGAATATTGAAATTATTTTTTGATCACCCTGTATAATCTGTGATCTCGATATGACCTACGTATAATAAGGCAGACTTTTCCTAATCTTGTAACAAATTTTAAAGTTGAAAAAGTTTATATTGTGACGTATAAATTTTGAAATATACATCACTTGACGTCACTTGGGCAAATGTACCATATGGAACTATCTTCTTGGGACCATGAGACCGGTAGACCATCACAACTAACTTTGCATTAAAAACCAACTTAACTTATTGAACTAATTAAATTTAGTACGGGCATATCCCTAGGGATAGCCCGTACGGGGCTTAACTCAAACTTTTACTCTTTACTTGACTTTACTAACTCTTTCTTATCTAATAAACAATCAATCCCCGTCTTAAAATTTTGTTCTCTTTAAATATTAAATTTTTCAGTATTTGTTTTGCATTTCTAGGCTACTCGCTTGTTTAATGTTTTTGTTTTATTATTATAAGAGTAACCTAGAAAATTGTTTGATTCATACTTTTTAAACCTTGACACTTCACGTATTGTTTTATGTACCAAATTTCCCAATGTTAAGTAACCCAATTATATTTAAATTTCCCAAAAATGTATATTTTTAAAATTCCCAAAATGTATACTTTTTTTATACTAGGTGTTCACATATGCCCCTTCCCTGAAAGCGTTGGACCCACAACGCTATTAGAAATCAGACAAATTTACTTTAAACCTTTAAAAAAAAATAGCAATATTATCCAAAAACGATAGTTCCATATAGCTTACAAAAATTTAAAAATCTAACAATATTTTACCTATTATGTAAATTACCGTAAATAACCTTAACTTTTCGAAGTTTTTAAAAATATGAAAAAAAGTTTTATCTAAAATTTTTTCAATAAATGTAAACAAAAAAATGAACAAATAGCCTTTAATCCAAAAAATAATTAATTGACTTGACTTTTTTTCTAAGAAATAAAAGGTTTGTCATTGATCAAAAGAAAAAAGTTAAATTTTTTCCATTGTTAACTGAATAATTTCTAAATTTGGGATTTTCTCCAAGTAGTTTTATTTAAATATAGTTGTAACGGTTAAGATTATTTTTTAGAGAAAAGTGGCCTAAATTCTATACCCCCTATATAAAACACTTTAAATACATAGTATTATTCCTCATTAATTTTATGTAGTAAACAAAAACACCCGACTTGATAAACAAAATATGATTCTTTAAAACTAGCTAGCTCAGCATTATTAGAAATTGTTACAACCTTGACCGTAAATTGTATTTCCTTAAAACAATGACCCTTTCACAACTTAATATTACATATACGGTGGGTTAAAAAAGAGTTATTATCAAATTTTACTTTTAGGCTACTTTTCTCTGCATATTAAATCATTATTTTTATCAATATTATACTTTTTCTAATAAGTAAACAACAAAAAAAATACCATTAATTAAAAAACATTACAGATTTACCTAAACACTTTACAAATACCATAATGTTCTAGATTGTCCATCTTTTGTTGAATTGTACTGTGTCCACCTTGCCTCCTGTCCATGTTCTTGATGGTGCGTTCCATTGGCCATTTGTCCCGTACTTCTTCTCCACATACCATTGTCTGCCTTTCATTCCCATTTTCTTCTTCCACATCAGGTTACTGCAACTTCATGCCAATTTCCCCATATCCTGAGCTTTCTCAGGGCTGCTAGATAGTCTTGTACCCCACCATTCAAGACCATACTTCAGAGCTCTTCCCCATACTAGAGCTGCGGCTTCCAGTGCTAATGCAGCCTCATGCTGCTTCTGAACTCCGTCTTCACGACGTACCATACAACTTCGACACAAATAAATATATTTCCATATTCTTCTTTATCACTTCTGGCTAACACCATTTAGCCATATTTGAAAAACTGAAGATATACCTTATCTTCCTTATCTTGTAGCTACGCTGTTACCTCCTTGCAGCTACGCTACTCAACATATTTTTTCCCCGTCTTCGTCATTTCACACACATTTCTTCTTCGGGGAACGGGACGCCTTTACCATATTTATGGCATTTTCTTCCACAAATACACTGAGGGGTAGGAAGGGCGTACCATGAGCGACTTTTCCTATCGCTTCACAAAGGGCACTGGAACTGGGGCGGGCACAGCTTACCATAACCGACGTTTCACAAGGTTACTGGGAACGGGGGCACTCTCCACCATATGTGACGTATAAATTTTGAAATATACATCACTTGACGTCACTTGGGCAAATGTACCATATGGAACTATCTTCTTGGGACCATGAGACCGGTAGACCATCACAACTAACTTTGCATTAAAAACCAACTTAACTTATTGAACTAATTAAATTTAGTACGGGCATATCCCTAGGGATAGCCTGTACGGGGCTTAACTCAAACTTTTACTCTTTACTTGACTTTACTAACTCTTTCTTATCTAATAAACAATCAATCCCCGTCTTAAAATTTTGTTCTCTTTAAATATTAAATTTTTCAGTATTTGTTTTGCATTTCTAAGCTACTCGCTTGTTTAATGTTTTTGTTTTTATTATTATAAGAGTAACCTAGAAAATTGTTTGATTCATACTTTTTAAACCTTGACACTTCACGTATTGTTTTATGTACCAAATTTCCCAATGTTAAGTAACCCAATTATATTTAAATTTCCCAAAAATGTATATTTTTAAAATTCCCAAAATGTACACTTTTTTATACTAGGTGTTCACAATATTGTTAAAATAAAATTAATTTAATTGCACCCTGCATTTTGAAAAAAGATCAAATATCACTAAAACGAATAAAATTAGACACTTGGTACTATTAACAAACTTAAATTATTTTTTTATGTAGAATCTAAAACCGTCATAAAATATAGGGTGTTCTATGTAAAAATTATAACTTTGATACGTCACACTTTTTTGCGACATCCTGTATAGAGTAAAATATTTTTTTACTGTGGCCTTATCCGACCTGTATATGTTTCAGTATTTACTTTATTTAAAAACCCCATGGTTATCCAGCTACAGACCGTGTCGAATATGGTGGGCCACCCTGTATGTCCAGGTTACCTTCCATATCAGTCACATACATCTGGCATTTCGTGAGCTGCCCTCTCACTAGACGACGAGACGGCGGAAGACTTCTGTTAACAACCACCATATGGTACAGTTTATTTTGCACTTCAGTGTAATCTCACTGATTACAAAATAATTTTGTGCGCAAATTCTTATCGTTTAAATAATAATAACCTATTGTTTTTGTTAAATAAGGTTTTATCTCGAATTATCATGTTGTTTTTGCACATTTAATTAATTTTTTTATAGGTGCTGACATGACAATCAGTACGTGTTATTTTGTTTTTTCTTATTGTTATTATCAGTGCTTATGTTTATTTTTAATTATTGATCTTTAAAAGCTACGAATATACAATGTGTCCAGTAACCCAACCGCCAAATTCTAAGGGGTGATTCTACAATAAAAAATAAGAAAATAAATTGATATGAACATAATATGTATGTCCTGAACGTCGAAGTTTTTGAACTACGGGATGTTAAAAAAAAATCGTTGATTTTTTAATAAATTTTATACCAATTTAGATACTTTAAAAAACTCCTGCATTAGAGGACATTTTATGACATAAAAGAAAAAAAATTACCAGTGTCGTCCATAAAAGGTTTAGGGTAAATATTTTTTAAGAAAAAATGTTGCTCCACTGAATTTTTTCCAAAATAAAAATATTTTTAAATTCCCTTTTATTTATAACAAATTTGATCTCTTGACTTTTTTGATGTATACGGTTTTTCCATAAAAATAGACTCCATTTTTTGGCATGGTTATTTCGCATTGCTAATATCAAATTCTACAGTAAAAATAGCCTTAGTAGTTATTCTTTAATTAGATAGGGATTTGACCATGCCGTAAAATGGTTTCTATTTATTTACGCGAAAACCGTTCATTGAACAAAAAAGTCAAGAAATCAAATTTGTTTTAAACTGAACGAGGATTTTAAAAAATAATAATAATAAAAAAATGCAGTGGCGTAACATTTTTTCTTTTAAATATTTACCCTAAACCCCTAATAGACGACACGGGTAAAAATGTATTTTTTCCTTGTAATGCAAAAAATGTCTTCTAATTTTTATTTAAATATATTAATTGTTATAAAACTTATTATAAAAATAAACAGAATATTTTTTAAACATTTTTAAACAGCCCGCAATTCAAAAACCAAGACGCGTCGGACATATTATTATGTTCATATATTTTTTTTATTATTTTTCATTGTAGAATCAACCCTTAAAGTTTGTCCGCTAAGTTACCCTACACCCTGTATACATTTTTTTTATTTATCTTATACAAAGTCAGTTTTTTTTTTAATTTGGGAGACATTTCCAAAATAATGTTTTGTTTATTATTTTATAATTTCTTTATTTATTTATCCCTTACGGACGACACTGGTGGCAATTAATTTTTCCTGCCTACGTCAAAAAATGTCCTTTAATGCATGGGAGACTTTTCCCAAATTTCTCAAATTCATATATCTAAATTGGTATATTAAGTATAAGAAAACAAATATTTTCTTAAAATTTTAACACCTTGTAGTTCAAAAAGTAAGATGTTTGGACACATTTTTAAGGTTTGTTCCAGCAGGCTGTCAGAAATGTTTGCAACCGTTTGGATTCTGCGCACGTCAAATTTGTCGTTCCAGCAGTGCCATGTTTGTAACATTATACAATTGTTTGTTGTTCCAGCAGTAGTTTTAAGATGTTGGAAACTGTTTGAAAAGTTTGCAAACTTTCTTCAAACATTACTGACAAATTGTTAACATAACCTTTCTTGTATTGACGTATAAACAGTATCATAAAGTAACATACCTACGGATAAGAGAAACCATGGCATGCTAAAATTTTCGTACCGCTTTTGCGGCAGGCTTGTCATTTTTCCAGTTTACACTTTAAATGCGTCGGTCGAAGCCTCGCCTCGTGTAACATCAGCGGTGGGGAGACACGTAAGCTTACTGAAATGACTAACTGGCGGTATTTCAACGAGAAACGAATAAAATTATATTGGGAGTTTTCGCATGACCTGTCCTTAAATCGGCTATTCCATGATAACTCTTATAATTTCCTTACTCTATGGCAGTATGCACGCCTTGTTTATTTTTCGTTCCAGCAGAAAACTGTTGTTAACATTTCTGACTAATGTTTGTAACAATTTCTGCGTTTTACGATTGTTGCTAACATGTTTTCAACATTCTGCTGGAACAAACCCATTTATTCTTATGAATGTTTCTTATTTTTTATTGGATAATCACCGCTTGACGTTTGGCGGTAGAGTTTCCCGTATATTTTACTTCTTTTTAAAAAACTGATAATAACAAGTGTTCCATATGATGAGAACTAAAGGAAATAAACTGTATAACATTTATTTTTTTAGTAAAACCAATTTACCCAAATAAAACACCAACATTTCGAAAATAATATATTATTAAATTTTAAAAATCTTACATAAGTTGCAAAAAAAAACAGTGGAATATCTTTACACAATAAAATCTCTTAGGGTACTTTCAAAAAAATGCATATTCCAAATGCAATATAATGTAAAAATATAGTATATTCACTAACAAATCACTACATCTTATTGTACACACAATTTATCCGTTAAATAACTACACAGTAATTATACAAAAACCTTTAATATATAAAGATACAAAAATGGATTAAAAAATTGCACTTAAAGGTTCTTTACACAGAAAACAATTGTTAGAGAGAAATAAACAATTTTAAATACAAAATAAAAAGTTTTATAGTCTAAAAATTAAGGAGATTTTATGCCATGCGTATAGATTGGATAATTTGGAAAAGGGCTGATCCACATACAACGAAGAGGAAGAGGGCTAGAAGCCATGGACCTACTGGTGATTGGTCTTTGTCTTGTTTCTATAAAAAAATAGCATTATGTAGATATTTTCAAACTTTTAAGGGACTTTGTTAAGAGGGGGTGTAAAGAATGTAAACAGTTTTTTTCTTAGATTTTTCAAAATCTTAATGAAGAAAATTTCAAAAACATTGTGTAAAAATTTAAGATGAATTGAAGCAAAATTTATGATTATTCATTAATCTTATGCTACATTTACAACCAATTCTGAAATTTCAAATTGACATTTAAACAATTGGTTAAACCTGACTGATTAAATTTGGATTTGACAAGTGAAGTTTAACCAATTGTTTAAATGTCACTTTAAAATTTCAGAATTGGTTGTAAATCACTGATCTTGATGGATTGCCAATGTTATTACTTGCGCGAACCAAAAATTACATTTCATGGGCGAAAAACGGGTTTATGCGCAAGTAAATTGAGGGTGAACGCGCCTGGCGCCAAACAGTCTATCCGCATTATCGGAAAGAATTTACGACGCCTTCTCTGGGTTTCTTGTTTTTGCTGATGATGATGTTTCTGTTTCTTGTTCTCTTTTTCCACTCCTTCCGGCTGACACTTATCATCCTCCACTGGAAACCGTTATTGATATTCATTTCATTCCAAGACTCAAAAATTCTTCCACAGTGGAAGTTTACGATTATTCTAAGGCAGATTTCGAAGCGATAAATTCCTTTTTTGAACAAGCTTCTTGGCCCTCATTGGAAGGGGTTGGAAATATAGATCTTCTTGCAGCTTCTTTCCATTCATTACTCTACGAGGGCATTCATAATTTTGTGCCAACCAAACTTTTAAAAGACCACAAATATCCCATTTGGTTTGACATAGCACTTAAGAAGCTTATTGCCAAGAAGAACAGACTATACAAAAGGCACAAAAGTACTGGGAATGAATTGGACTACCGAGCATACTCTGAGGCACGAAGAGAGGTCAGGGTTCGTACGGATTTGTGCTACCTCCTCTATGTTACCAGCACGGAACATTTGATACCCGAGAATATTAAGAACTTTTGGACGTTTGTCAGAAACCTTAATCGAGATTCATCGGTTCCTGCGACTATGAGTTATAATGGCATAAATTTTGAGACGCCCTCTGGTATTGCGAATGCTTTTGCTTCACATTTTCAGACTTGTTATAGCGACCACAGAAACGTTGACGTCTCTATTGCAGAAGCAGTTCCATTTGCTAGCAGTCTAGTGAACCACCGATTTAGTGAGAGGGAAATTGCTGACAAGCTGAAGAGTTTGGATTCTGCGAAGGGTGCTGGCCCGGATGGAATACCTGTCATACTTCTGAAGCGTTGCCCTTCACTTATTACACCTCTATGTGGGATTTTTCAGGCCATCTTTGACACTGGATGCTTTCCATCCAAGTGGAAGGAATCTCACCTAATACCCATCTTCAAGTCTGGTGACAGGACTGACATCGCCAACTATAGAGGTATAGCCATCTCGTCGGCTATTCCTAAAGTGTTCGAGTCGATTCTGACTGACGAAATTTTTAATACCTATAGACACTACATAGCCCAACAACAACACGGTTTTTTTGAAGAACGTTCAACTGCCACTAATTTAGCTCTATATCAGGAATACTTGGTCACGTCAGTCGAGGGCGGAAGGCAGGTTGATGTAATATACACAGACTTGTCCAAAGCCTTTGATAGTGTATGTCATGCTTTGCTAATTAAGAAGCTTGAAGACATAGGTATATCTGGAAATTATCTTAAGTGTATCAAGTCATATTTAACTGATCGATGGCAACGTGTGACCTTGGGTGGAGCTGTGTCCGAGCAGGTTTTTGTCACCTCGGGAGTCCCTCAGGGTTCTCATATAGGACCTATTCTGTTTCTTCTATTTATCAACGATGTGACAGTCTGTTTTGAAGATTCAAGGTGTCTGCTATACGCTGATGACTTGAAATTTTTCACAGGTGACCCCAACAAGGGTGGCCTTCAGAGAGACCTTAACAGATTAGTCAAGTGGTGTGACAACAATAAACTTAAGCTTAATACTAAAAAGTGTAAGGTGTTGCGAATCTCTAAATGTGCCAATCCCACTAATAGCCTATACTCCATTGGAGATGAAACGCTTGAGGTGGTGTCTTCCATGAACGATCTGGGCGTGATTTTTCAGTCTGATCTGTCATTTAACATTCACATTGACAGCATTGTTCTTAAGGCTTTTAGACTTCTTGGATTTATTAAGAGAAACACTAGGCACATTGTGGACACCAGGGCTATACTTTCCCTATACAACTGCCTTGTTAGAAGCATTCTAGAGTACTGCTCTATTATATGGTCTCCTATATATCTGTATAATATCATGAGGATTGAACGGGTACAAAATAAGTTTGCCAAATACTTACTTTTTAAGTTTCATTTTCCCTATGTTGGCTTACCCTATGAGACCAGGCTTTTGTTGTGTGGCATGAAGAGTTTGGAGCAGCGCCGGAGGGAGTCTCTTCTGATATTTCTTTACAAGATTGTAAACAATATGATTAACTGCAGCGAATTGGTGGAAGGTGTTTCCTATCGAGTTTCTGCCAGGCGGACCAGGCAAACTCAACTTTTTGTGGAACATTACCACAGGACCAATTATGGCTCAACGACTTTTCTTCATAGACTGCTCAAAAATTATAATCGTTATTTTTCAGACTATGATTTATTTAACTGTAGCCTCTCAATTTTAAAACGACGTTTGTAGACTTTCTGTTTTATTTGTAGTGATATTATTGTCTTGTGTTATTATTGATATGATTGATTTATTATTTTAGAACAGTCACCTTTTATATTTATTGTTCTTTTTTTTTTAAGTACCATTTAGAATTTTTAATTCTGTAGTGTGCTGTTTGTGAATAAATAAATAAATAAATAAATAAATAAATACGGTATGCTAATGAGCGTCACGATCAGATCGCGGACTGAGGTGAGGGCACGGAGTGCCGGTGTTGTATTCTCCCAGTGTGCATGTTCGTCCACCCTCGATTTGTTTACTGCGCGAGGTGGTAAAAATTCGAAAAATGCTTCTTGCCACTGTGGATCTAAATATGGGTTATCTATGTTGTAAATTTACACTTATGAATGTTTTGTTTCAAATTTTTGGTTTTGAGGGGGAGATACCTGTAAATGCTTAAATTTTTATAGATTTTCATGAATTCTTATTTTTAGATGGGAGATTTATTATATATTTTTATATTTTTTTAGAAACTGTTATGTAGTTTATTCAAATTAAATTCCTCCAGGATGGTCGGAGAGAGACTTCTTAATCATCCGGGTCTCTAGCATCGGGTTTAGTGATTTGAAAATCAAAATCTAATTTTCCTTTTTATTCATTAATGTCACAATTTGTCGGTGAACCATAAAAAAATAAATCCGCGGAATACAATGTTTGAAAAAAATATAATGATTTTTTGCCTCAATTTTTCCATTGCTTTTGCTTCAAAAGAAATATATATTGTTCACGAAATTTTCGGAATTTTGAAGATTCATATATAAAGTACTATTGCCAAAAAGATGTGTGCAAAATTTCAGGTAGATTGGTCAATAACTTTTTGAGTTATCGTGTCTGCCAATGCGAAAAATGTAGTTTTAAGAAAAACGCATTTAAAGTTTGAATAGGTACATAAAAATTCAATAATTATAGTGACTTACCGACTCTGTAATATAGGCAATACTGAAAATTATGTTCTAAAATTTTAGTAACGCGTTTTTGAAGGACTATACTAACATATTATGAAAAAAATATATAACATTTTACAGGTATCTCCCCCGTTAAGAACTTTAATGTGATTTTCCCACAACTCACGTTTTCAAATTAGATGCCTATTATAACTTTAAAACTACAGCACCAGTTCAGGAGCGGTCATAGGGAGGGGGAGGCATGGCCCCCTTTGATGCCATATCCTTTGTAACCAATATATTTTTACATACATAATTGCAAATTTGGGCATTTAATGATGTGATGCCCCCCAGGGTCGGCCCGAGGGGTAAGGGTAAGTGGAATAGAAAAGCAGGAACCTGTTTTTTTTTTGCTCTTCTAAGATATGTGGGAAGGGAGGAAGAAAAGATGAATTAGGTATTTAAGAAATAAAAGAAAAGAATAAAAAAAGGTGAGGACCGAATAAAAAGAGGTGAGGATTTTTTTCCCTTTTAAGGGCAGGTAAAATTTTTCGCACTTTTTCTCGAGCGGGGCCTGTGGCCCCTCCTTCGGAAAGTTCATATGACCGCCCCTGCACCAGTTCTTATGAAACCACTATTTTTTTACACAATTTATGAGGTATTGCTAAAAAGTTTTTTTATTTTTGTTTATATTTCTAATTTGTATAAAAGCAAATAAGCAGATTGTTTTTCTTAAAAATTGCGTGCACTTCCCAAAATAAAAAACTGAAAGTTTAAAAAACCCTCCCAGAGTTACCTGGAGAAAATTATTATAATATCTTACTTGATTTTACCTAATCAGCACCGAAATATGATGGGCACCACACTTCACTTATTTTAGCGAATAATTATCGTGCCTTATTTTTTAGAATCTCTCTTTAAAAATTGTACACAATATTCTTTTAATGTTGTATCGTAATATACCAAGGAGTTTACTAAATAAATTTTGACTGTCATTAAAAAGTTTATAATGTACCTTAAGCAAATTTACCTTATTCCCCCTATAAAAAATATAAACTATTCTGATTGGGCAATAATTATTAATAAACCTTATAATAAGAGAACTACACTTTTTGGCCACCCAGTATACAGTGTGGTTTAAGCAATGGTGAGGCTAGGTCAGAAGGGGCCCTGGGGCAAAAATCTAAAGTAAGGCCCTAAAAAAAGGTACTTGCCTCTTTTCAGCTACATTTACACAATTTCTTTTTACTCCTAAACTCGAGGGCCCCTCTTAACTCCAAGGGGTCCCTCTGAGCTTGGAGGTCCTGGGGCACTGCCCTGTCTAGCCCCATAATAGGGTTTAAGTGTGCAACAACTGGGAATCTTTTTAATTTGTCAGAAAATTGTATTCTTTATAAAAGTTGCTGTAGCAGTAAACAAAAAAAAAAAAATACTTAATAGTAAAGAATACTTAATTTAAAAAATATACTAAAATGTTAAACAGAAAAGTTACCCATTGAGAATTAAAGGTAATACTGCTTATATACCAAGTCATACCTTCCCATTGAGATTTTTCATTTATATAATTACCTATTTTTGAATAACTTAAATCAAACGGCAACATTTATAAACTAGATATTACATAAACCTAAGAGTTCTTGCAAAAATATTTAACAGGACCCTTAAATTTTACAAATAATTATTAGTTTGATGAAGGGAATTAAATTATTAATAATGATGTGCATGCAAAAATATATTTTTATCTCTATATCTCTATTTAATGTACAAAATTTTTAGTTTTTGTGATAATGTAAATCAAAATTTAAAAAAAAAAGAATAAAAATGTAAACTTTTCAACTTTTTCAACTTCAAAAAAGCCTTATTGTTCTAAATATAATAAAATTTTCGTAAACAAAGCATCTTAAAACTAATTTTTTTACATTTTTATGTCGCCCTAGTAAAAATAGTAGCCCTTCTTCCCCCTTTTCACACCAAGTCCAAAAAGATTTACAAAGCATTAAAACAGGTTATGACTTGGTATTGCATAACTCTTGTTTTCAAATAATTTTTTAAACCTTTTTTATTATTATTTTTTTAATAAGGGCGCTTGTCTCTTAAGCAGTTTTTAATTTGTTAATTTACCCTGCATATTCTTGGACTTTTAATAAAACCGACTACTGCTAATATAGTTTAGGACCTTTCACCAACTTTTATGAACATCAACATTTTTTGAAGAACTACAAACAAGAACGTTTTCCATTTGATGCACACATAATGGACGACATCACCACACCATTAGTGCAACTAAATCTAGTGAATTTTACCTCACGAATTTTCACCCTTGTTGGTAAATGCTAAATAGTTGAAACATATCAACTTTATGAAAGTAGCTTGCCCAAAGCTTGGTACATTTAAAAATATTTACGCAAGATATTGTTTATTTATTTGACACCATGCCGATTTTGATGATTTCTGGCATACAGGGGATTTATAGCGAGCTGATTATGAATAAAAGAATTAGTAGTCGTATTTCAATCGCAGTACTGCAGTTAAAAGTGAAACTTTAAAATTTTTATGGAAAAAAGGGATCAAACAAATAGAAATATGGAATTTTAAGAGCTGAAAATTAAATATTAGATGCGAATTTAGCTTTAAATCAAGAATTGTTTGCAAAAAACGGGAAAATATAGTGCAAATAAAGTAAATTTTCCTCTCAAATTTGATGATGGATATCACGAAAACGAAACGTTGCTGACTAAAAATGTTTTCAGATTCATAATTAGCGGCAAAAAAATTCCCTGTACGCAAGAAATCATCAAAATCGGCGTGGTTCCGATAAGTAAACAATTACCCATAAGTATAAGTTTTAAGTAATAAAAAAATTATTCATCAACATGCCCTTTAATATTTAAACGTGTATTACAATGAAAAGTTCCAAAACAAAGCTTAAAATCGTATAAAATAGCCCAAATAAAGCTCAAAATTTGAACAATATGGTTAAGATAAAAGTAGTACTTACCGACGATTTTGGTACGTTTCCTCTCATTGTCACCAGTTTACTGGCTTTTTCGTTGGCAATACGCATTCTTTGTTTGGGAGCCATTGTTCTCACTGTTTTTAGTATTTTTTTTGGAAATTTAACGGAAAAACTCAAAGAAAATTTTATCCGATATTGACACGTCTGTACACTTTTGTGTCAGATACAAGAGTGCGGGCGGCGGGGGTAAAACAACAAAAATGGTGAGATGTCATGTTGACACGTAGTGGCGCGTGCGCGAATTGCTTCATCTGCGTGTCCAAGACAGGAAACTGCTAGTAAAGCGACACGCGGAACTATAAATAAAATTGGTATTCATCCGTTCCCACACAGCACCAGACAGCCATAGGCATAGCGTAAATACGGGGGGCCCGGCTCCCAAGGTGTTGCCAGCCCCCCAGGAATAAATGTATTTATATAGTATATGTGTACATATATTGTTTTAGCTGCCTCCGGGCCCCTCCCAGCGTGTTGCCAGGCCCTCGCTCCAGGTGCAATGGCTAGTTACGCCTATGGCCATAGGATATCCTCAGGCGATTAATAAGTCATCCTTAAATGAGATATCTAATATTAGATAACCTAAGGATCTCTTTAGAACGAAATCCACTGGAAATCCTGGTTGGAAAGTCACTGGGCATCTATATGTAAACCAATACAGGATATCCCATTTCTGGACTACCATGGATATCCCAATGCAATATTTAAGTTATTCTTATGTGGGATATCCAATATTGGATCACCAAAGAATCTTTATAGGAGGCAATCTACTGGCAAACCTGTTGGAAAGAAACATGGTAGCCTACAACGGTTCCTAAAGGAATTTCTAAGAATATCCCAAAAGACTGGCCTATGGCGGTCTATAAAAGTCCCACTTGGAGGATCATTGGATAATCCCAGAGCCTTAGAGGGATGACTTTAGACTTTCCCATACTATTCTATTCTATTCAATTTTTTCCTTGGTTTTGGTCCCTTCAGGTCCAATCCACCACTCTCCCCCTTCCGGACTATGCTTTCCAGGGCTTCGTCGGCGGAAAATCTGGATAATCGAGCTCGTAGCTCCCAGAAATTCCAAAAAGAAAACAAAAATAATTCTACAATCGATGTAATGCATAAATTGTAGGCTGTGAAACCAAGACCTGCTACTGGTGTTACGTATAACCTTCACTTTCACTACTGACAGTTCCCATGGCACGCCCATCTATTTCCCGCCATTTGAAAAATACCTCGTGTTCACCACCAAACAGGATACCATCAGCTTATAGGCATCTTCGCTCACAGCGCTTAGATCCGGAAGAAAGATGACGTTAATTTAGCGTGAATCTTTCCTTGATCCCCGATGGTAAAAACGTCCTCGGTACATCTAACCGCCACTCCGGGAAGAACTTTGTAGTCCTCTACGCACGTCCGCACTGTCCGGAGGTCAAACAAAGAGTCTATCCAGGGAGGTCGAGTGCTGTCTGGGAATTGTTAGTTATTATTTTATTTGAAAAAGGTGAAATAGTTCAAATCTTATTAAAATGCAAAAAGTGTATGTATGTGCACATTTTTATTATTAACTAAAACATGCATTATATTTATCAACAAACTTAAACAATAACGAAAAGGCCTAGCATAAAGCAAAAACAATAAAAAGAAATTCTAATCGGTAAATGTACGGTTAACATTGCGTCCAAAAAGAGCATTTCGCATCTGAGGCACTATTTTTTGTGCTATCAAGTCGAGACGTGCTTCCAGAGTGTTGTTAACTTTAATTTTGTTTTGGTGCGTATACAACTCAACTCCTCCAACTATATGGTCTGATAAATGAACATCATTATTGATCTCAAGTTTTACTTCCCGATCTGTTACTTCCTTATATTTTTTTGTACCTTGGGAATCACCGACTTGATAATTTGTTCATCTTTGGGTCTTATTCGCATAATAACGACTGGTTCAAAAAACTAAAATCAAGATTTTATGATTTAATAAAATTATTCTTTGATTATTTTTGTTACACTTTTCCGAGTTGATTTATTTACTATATTAAAGCAGAGGGTCAAGATATTTGTCATCCTATTGGTTTAATTTGACAATATTGACACTTGCGAAACTAAGACATAAAGCGACTGAGTACTCCTGAATGTGCCCACTACTTTTTTAAAATGTATACCGGGGTATACACGGTCATGCACACCTGAAACGCTTTTTATGAAAGCAAATGTCAAATGAAGCTTTTGATACACACGATTCAGATGTACCAGTCAGTTCTGCGTCAGTTTTGGCAGCTGGTGGCGTAATCAACTTAAACATAAGCGTGATTCAGCGAAAAGGTTTTTTTATTTTTGTCAATGTATTTATTACCTACTTTTAACTTTCCAAAAGCATGGATAACCTTGGAACATATCTATAAAATAACGCAATACATCTTCCTGGCGCCAAAGAGCCATTTTGTTAACTCAAAACTAACAATATAACCCCGTAAACGACGTCCCTAAACTGAAACCTTAACTGACGTGTCAGACACATGCACAAGTTTGCACGACCTGCGCCGCGAAAAATCAAACTCGGCCATCGAGTCGCATGCCAAGCCAGATGTGGCAGTTTTTTAATACACACGGTCAAATTTGCGCGCGAGCTTTGGCTTTTTGACAGATGTGACAGTTTTGCATGATTGTGTATACCACGGTTATGAAATCATATTTAGTAACTTTTATTTTGAGATGTTGGGAACATCGTCATTATTAAATCAACTAAGCACAAAACACCGCGTCATTTCTTTAATAATTAAATATTTTTATTATCAATAAATCACAAAACTGCAGAAAGTTAAAAAAAAAAGTTGGCCATATTGGGAAATATCCTTAGTTACTATATAAAAAATAAAGTTACTAAACATTAGTATCATGATTTACTGTTTTATTTTATGGAGTTAAATAGATTTCAATTATTTCATAAAAGCTGTGGCGACTCTTGTAACAAAACCATAAAGGAAAAGATACATAAAGTAACTCAGAAGCAAACAAAAATATATTATTTTCCAAAAAAAATTGATTAAAAAAACTAATAAGATTTTTTCTAATACATATTTATTGACAACGTACATTAACAATATTTTGTGTCACAATTAAACTTCTAACAGAAAAAAAAATAACACTTAATTACAGATACAATATAATACTTTCTACGGAAATCTGAACTTGTGTATATAGATGACATATTTAATATTTATTTACATCTGAACACTTTATACTTTAAAAGGGTGGAATAAAAAGACAATTTTAATAATTCAACAATTTTCTTTACACTATTACGTAATATAGAAAGACGCTGTACATTCTAAAAGTATCAAAAACACGTCATCAACCCTTAAATAGGCGGAGGCTAGTTTGGCCACGCCTCTTAGCAACTAACTTGTTGCTTAGCAACGATGTACTAAGTCGTTACCAAGCTAATTTTTATTGGTGTAAGGACGTGTCCATGTTACTCTTAGAACGTCAAGACTCTACATTGTTTTGCTTCTAGAATTAAGCAAAGATAAAAATAATATCAATCTAATCAGTAAATTTACGGTTTACGTTACGCCCGAAGAGGGCGTTACGTATCTGAGGAACGAGCTGTTGTGAAATCAACTCGAGACGAGCCTCAAGGGTGTTGTTAATCTTAATTTTATTATTGTGAGCATGTAGCTCGATTCCACCAGTAATTTCTTGGGACAATTGGGCTTCGTCGTCAATGTGAAGTTTGATTTCTCTTCCTGTTACATCTTTGTATTTGGTTTGAATGGTAGGGATGATAGACTTGACGAGATCGCGGTCTTGTGGTCTCACTCGCAAGCTGACGTTGCTTTCAAAGAGCTGAAATGAAGCTAATATTAATATATTATGTAAAGGGAGGAAACGGACACCTCTGAAAAAATTGCAAAAAAAAAAAAAAATTGCAAAAGAAAAAAAAAAAAAATTGCAAAAAAAAGAGAAGCAATTTCACATAAAAATAAGTTTACTTACTAAAATGCACCCACTCTAATTATCAATGCTTGGAAAAACTTGACCTCTGTTTCAGCATATAAAGTACCTACTAATATTTAAAAACAAATATTTTAGCCTGCATTATCACTTGACTGAGTCTCCAAATAGTTTTAGATAAATAAATTTAAAAAATATAAAAAGAAGTCAAATATACGAAAAATCAGGGAGTTTGACAAAAGAATATGAGGTGCTTGAAGGTCAGAACTAAGCTACCTCCCATGGGGAGTAATCCATACCAAATTAGAAGGGTAAGAAATTGACTTTATACTTGGTGCTACAAATATTAAGGTTTCCCTATAGTTTACCAGGCCCATGGTCCCCACGAAATTGATGCCCATATGGTATTATATTAAGTGCCCATGAAATAATACACCACAAGTAGTAGAGTACCAATATACAGACTGTCCACAGATGTTGATTTGTATACAGAGTTTGCAAAAACTTAAACAACATGATTTTTCTCTAAGAGTAAAGTACCTTTATGTCATCAGGAAAATTTATTTAGAATAATGTTTGTAATCAAATCAATATCAAAACAATAATATAAAATTTTATTGAACTTTATACTTTGGCAAAAACGCCTTGATCACATTCGTTTACAGCTAAAAAATGTTGTTTAGAAATTTGGAGTGGTGTGAAAAGTAAATATAAGAGTTTTTTAGGTTGTTTTATCATACAAAATTAAAATAGTTAATTTTTGATAAGTCCAAAATCAGTTTCATAAAACTTTTTGATACCCCTGTAACATTAATAAGGTCATTCAACATGTTATTATAAATAAATTTTCTACTACTACTACTCTTGGAGAAAAATCACATGTTTTAAGTTTTTGCGAACCCTGTATACAATATCAACCTTTCCTCTTCGTGAATCCTATATTTTTTACAAGCAAAAATTTTTATAAAAAAATGAGTTTTTTTTCAAAAATGAAATTTTTGATTCATTTGTCCTCTTGTTAACCCCATCCGTGGACAGTCTGTATAGGAACCAATGGAAAAGACCCCCACAAAGATATATGTCACAATATTATCTCTTCTTTGACTTCAAACAATTATAATAAATATAAACCCCCGGTGTCTTCCAAATTTTAGAAAGTTTTTTTGCATTTTTGCAGAACCCTTATTTTATAATACAAAATGTTAAACTATACACACTGTATATTTTTTCCTGTTCTAAATGTTTTCTTTTAATAAATTAGTATACTTGTTAAAGTTAAAAATTATCACAGCATATTAAAAAAAACTAAAAACTTAAAACTTATTTCTCAGAAAACTTTATTCATAGGAAAAAGAGGTGCATTTATAAAAAAAATAAAATGTAAGAACTTAATGTGATTGTGTAAATTATTATTGTAATTTGGATATTCGTTGTTTCATGCAGCAAAATCAAAAATATAAAAAAAAGTCCTGAAGAACTAAATGTTTGTATTTTTTTAAAATATATTCTTTATGCATCAACTTAAATTTTGACTTAAAATACTTTTTATGTTTTAAAATAATGCAAATATTAAAAAACTATAGCTACTTACTTGATAAAGAGCCTGCAAAATCAAAGATTCAAGGATCTGAGCATAGCGTCCTTGGTCCCTTGTTACCTCCCCAATTGTTTTCGGGCTTCCTCTAAAACAGCCCTAACATGGTCTTCTCTTACTTTCAATACTTTAAGACGAGCTTGATTCAACATATTAGATGATTGACTGTAATGAGAAATAAAAAAAATGTGTAAATTTTCTTTAAAACACCATAATGAAATAATGGGAAACATAATATAAACTTAACTAAGTATACCTACTTATTCCCTAATCTTTCTGGAATCAAAATAAATCTTTTTATTCAAAAAATAATCTTTTATTACTGATTATGCATTGATTTTGACACATTTTCTTACTTTTCATGGTTATTTTACAGTGCTTGTTTAAAGTCAGGACTCCCCAACCTAACTTATGAATTTTTCGGTAGTTTTTCATGAAAATTTAAGGACTGAAATAAGTCAACATAAACCAAATTGCAAGCAAAAATGGCAGATATAAATGTCAAACTAAGAGTTGAGTGCCATTTTGAAAAAGAGAATTAAATCAAAAGGGGGTCTTGTGACATATCATTTTAAAGTTCCTGGCATACTGATCACGAGCTTTAAAATGATGTACCCGTGGATCCCCTTTCCATTTAAATATTTTTTTCAAAACTTTTAACTCTTAGTTGGACATTTATATGTCATTTCTTGCCTAAAATTTGGTTTATATTGTTTTACTAGACTCCTCAAATTTTAATGAAAAACAACGGACAATTTTAAAGTTAGGAGGAGGGTCCTGACTTGTAGACATGCACTGTATAGAAATGTTCATGCAAAATATGCAATGCAATTTTATAGCACAAGCATAGGAAAATTTAAGAATAATTCTTATATTGTAAAATTGCTCTAAAATCCCAATAGAAACAAATTACTTAAATTGATCTTATTACTCAATTAATGAATTCAAAAGTCACATGACTCTATTTAAACTATGAAACCACCATTTTAAGGGGCCAAACCTACATTTTCTTTTGTAATTCGACTTGTTTCTCCTTCTTTTCATAATATTCCATAATCTTCAACCTTTGTTGTTGGACCAAGCGCCCCTTTTCAATGTTGAATTCTTCTTCGGCCTTGGCATCGATTTCCTCGGCTTTTTCATTGGCTTCTTGCTCAATGAAAGCCATCATATGCTTGATCTATAAAAACAGACCTTTAAGTGTTAAAATTATTTACTGTAAACCTTTTTAAGCATAAAACATGAAATCTAAAAGTTGGTTCAAAGTAGCAAAAATGGTAAAAATCTTTGAAGTAGAAGGATAATTCTTACCTGTTTCTGAACGTCGGCATCGCTAAGAGCCATGGTTAATGTTTTTTATAGGTTTCGTTAAGAAAAACTATTAAAAATTCACTTTGAAAGTGCTCAACCGACTACGCCTTGCTGGAAGAAAAATCTTGGGGTGTCGATTGATCATATGATCAAACCAGTGACAGTTCGATTGTCATGTGATAAAACAGATAATTTTTGGGTTGCATAAGTAAAAAATGTAGCGAAAACCATTGGGAACTAGTTTGGCAAAAAGCGAAATTAGTAATTGCTGATTGGTTTTCGAAAGACGCGTGACCCTCTGACCAATCAGCACTCAAACAACAATATTGCTGAGGCACGTAGAGCGAATGAGAAATTATTCTCTTACACGATGTAACAAGAATGTCTCTAGATGACATATGCTCGGAGGTTTGGTTTCCACTTTCCGCGGCAACGATAACCTGATTCAAAAGAATACACGCCAGGCTAAATAGATACGCCCTTAAGTTAAAACTGCGCACTTTTCACGAACTTTTACAATTTTGACTCTGCAATTTAAACATTTTCTGTACATTAATTATCTAAAATCTTCAGTGCTTTTATTTCTTTTTTCCACCCCTGTATATTTGCAAATGTCAAAATAGCACCCTAAATTTTTCCTGTTAGGCAACCATATATACATCGAAAACCAGAGTGAAAATTTAATTGGCATTTTTAGGCTTTATAAGCCGCTTAGATTGTGAACTCTGTGATGAAAAGTGCTCTAATTAAATATTGAAATATAGAAGTGTTGTACATTATAATATTTTAATGATTTTGCTCTCGATTGAATGCGCGAAAAAGCTCCCTTTTAGGTAATTCAGCGTTAGATTATCCCGTCAGAAACTGTGATTATAAAGTAACATCAAATTTGCAGTAGACAGAAGAAAATGACTGAAAATATAAGTAAACTCAATTTTGTATCGTAATTATGCCTGCCGGATGCAAATTATATTGTTTAATTCAGGAAATAACGTAAGTAGATTCATTACACTAATTAACCTCATATATATGTGATTTTTTATTTCATTGTTTAACTTTATTTGGTGTAGGTTTTGTGTGTGGTTTTTGTATAAATATTTCATTTAGAATCAATTTTTTTCATGGCTTATATCCGAGCTTATAGGTATCTTTAATGCCCGTTTTCACCAACTTTTTTAGGGGTTCCCCAACGCTAGGTAGAAAATAACTTATGGTAACCTATGTAAGGTATTCTATACCTAGCGTTAGAGAACCCCTAAAAAATTGGTGAAAACAGGCATAATACACATACTTAATTTTTCTGTATAGGTAGGTATGTATCATAAACTTGTTTTTCTATACATACTACATTAAAATTTAAGTGCAAAAAATTTCAACAAAACAAACTAAAGGAGTTTTTGTTAAAACCCCAAATGTCAGCTTTTTTCCAAAATGACCCTAAGCGAGCTATGGGTTGACAGATTAAGTCCTACTACTAGGCCCCTTGCATGAATTTTTTTAAATAAAACCACGGTAGTTAAATATATGAGCAACCCAACTTTAAGCAAAGAGCAGTTTTCAGCAAAAAACCCAAACGTCAGTGACCAATGGGCTTTACTATTTTTTAGAACCAAAAGAAAAGATGACATAATTGGTGTGGTAAAATGTAAGTGTTTTGAAAGTGGGGCAACTTTGATTTTGACAAAATTTGGTATGCAGGGGTTTTTGGGGTGCTGATCATGAATCTGAATAAAGAATTTTTAGTCAGAAACCTTTCGTTTTGAGATATCCATCATCAAAGTTGAAAAATCGGTAATTTTCTAGAAACCTGCGGCAACTCCGATTTTGACGAAATTTGGTATACGAGTTTTTGAGGCGCTGATCACGAATCTGAATAAAGAATTTTTGGCAGAAACGTTTCGTTCTTGAGATATCCATTATCAGACTTAAAATTTAAACTAATCCTATTTTTACAATATTCCCCTTCTTTTTGAACACAATTCTTGATTTAAAGTTAAAGTGGCCCAGAATATTTGATTTTCACCTTTTAAAACCCCGTTTTTACGTATTTACATTATTTTTGCATTAAATTGCATAGCTATACTTCGAATCATTTCAATCCCAGTGTGCCATGAAGCCCTATGTGTATGTATGGTTGCCGCATTATCAAAGAAAAGCCACGCAATTTAATGCAAAATAATGTAAAAAACGCAGAATAACGGAATTTTAAAAGGTAAAAATCAAATATTGTGTGACACTTTAGCTTTAAATCAAGAATTGTGTGCATAAAGAAGGGGAATATAGTGAAAATAAGCTTGGTTCAAATTTGAACTTTGATGATGAATATCTCGAGAACAAAACGTTTCCGCCAAAAAATCTTTTAGATTCGTGATCAGCGCCCCATAAAACCCCTTAAGTATATCAAATTTCGTTAAAATCGGAGTTGCCGTAGGTTTCTAGAAAATTACCGAAAAATCAAACAAACAATATTTTCACTATATTCTTCCTTCATTTTACACATAATTTTTTGATATAGAGCTAAAGTGGCACACAATATTTAAGTTTTACCTTTTAACCCCGTTTTTCTATGTTTTTATACTTTTTTTGCATTGAATTGTGAAAGCTTTACTTTCAATCATTTACATCGCAGTAGGCTGTGGCGGCGTTATGTATACATGGTTGCCGCGTCTTATTATTATTATATATTATTTATTGGTTTCCCAAATGGCCTTCGACCGAAGTCCTTCAGCCATGCCGCGTCTTAAAGTGAACCTTTGCAATTTATTTGATAAAATGTGTAAGATACATAGAAAAACCGGGTTTTAAAAGGTGAAACTCAAATATTGTGTACCACTTTAGCTTCAAATCAGGAATAGTGTGCAAAAAGAAGGGGGAATATAGTGAAAATGAGGCTAGTATCGTTTTTCAACTTTGATGATGAATATCTCGAAAACGAAATGTTGCACTTAAAAACACATGTATACCAAATTTGGTCAAAATCAGAAAGACAATTACCAAAAATAATTACAAATGTAAACATTTGTATAAGCCAAGTATTGTTTAAACAATTAACGTTTACTTTCCTTAAAAGTAACAAGTAATGACAAGTTGGGTTTCTGCAAAAACTCCTCATTTCTTTTAATCAGTAACGACAATGGAAAACAAGTTTGTGGTAATTTTGCTATTCTGTTGATAGTTTAATTTTGCAAATAAACAAAATCAATTTAAATTACTCAAAGTACTATTTCCAAAAAAACTCAGATACAATACTTATTTACTTTTATTTAGTTTGAGCACTTCTGCAAAGTCTTCAGTTCACTAAATAACTAACGGACTAAATTAAAACAACATGGACCTAGCAGAGACAATGAAAAATGTCCTAGCCAAGGGGTTGCAACAGGCCTCAGTGAGCGACTTGCCTGGTGCTGCTGGTATGGGGTTCCCTGGAGTGGGGTATGTCACAGAAAAGCTTTACATGCTTTTACAGCTGTACCTTCAGAATAAAGGGTGGAACCCCTCAGTGGAACTTCTGCAATGTTTCACGGAATTAAAGGAATCATCTATGCTTCCCAGTGCTACATATTTACAGTAAGTTTATTGTTTATAAATGACATAGGTTCTGAGGCGCGGCTGATGACTTTTTTCAAAAGGGGCAAATCTATTTTTGCTTCAAATGTTAATAAACATAAATATTTATGGATGGCCTTGATCAAGTTGAGGTTGCACTTTATTGTAGTACTTTTTTCTATACGTACTATAATATTCTAATTCTATAATACTATAAATATTCTAACAACAGTACGAAACTTTAAGATGTGATTTCTAGTGTTATTTTATGAAAAAAGTTCCTATTAACATATGTCCGAGTTGCTTCCTTACTAAGATACAGGGCGTTACAATTTAAGAAAAGAAATATACTTTTTTCTAAATATTTTTAATATGCTTAAGCCGATTTGGATTAAATTTGGTACATTTTTTTAAAGTAATTAGGCGATTAATTAACCTAACCAGATTGATATTATTGGGTCCAGTGGCGTCTCAGTGGGCACCGCAACTTATATTATTGAGATAAAAAGGACGCCACTGACTTTTTTGACGTTCTTATATTTTTTTATAATTTTGACCTTAGTAGATACGAAAAATGACGATTTCCTATAAAATACACGACTGCTCATTTATTTTAAAGCAAATAATTCTTAATTTTTTATTTTTGTTTTTTCACCCTGTTGTCTATAGGTACTTTTCAGAAGAAATTAAAGTGGCTGCTTGTTATCGAAAACGAAGCTAGATACAAAAAAAATACAAGAGACCAGAGTTGGGTCGTATTTGAATACTCAGTATTCTGAATAGTATTCAGAATACATTTTGCCAGTATTCGAATAGTATTCAAATACATTTGTGTGTTTGGTATTCAGTATTCGGCAGAATACTTTTTGTTTAGTATTTGGGATTCTGTATTCGAATACTTCAGAAGTATTCGACGAATATTTTTTTTGAGTATTCGAATACATTATAGGTTTCTTTTTGTTTACCAGTATTCGAATCTTTTCGTTTCCAGTATTCGAACACCGATTCCAGGTATTCATGAATACCGAGTATTCGATTACTTTTTCCTTCGAAATATTCAAATATTCGGTATTCGAATACTTTTTTCGGTATTCGTATTCATATTCGAATACCGATTTTCAGTTATTCTGCCCAACTCTGCAAGAGACTAGTGGAGTATGGTAACAATTTGGTTAGTGCTAAATAAGCGCCTTATAACTTTAAATAAATTCACCAAATTTTATCCAAATCGGCCTTAAGCATATTAAAAATATTTATAAAAAGCTGATTTTTTTCTTAAATTGTAACGCTCTGTATCTCAGTAAGGAAGCAACTCCAAACATATGTTTATAGAAACTTTTTTCATAAAATAACATAAGGAATCACACTCTTGTCCCGTTGTTAGAAAACACCGCGTATCTTGCACAGTAGAACTTATCATTTTAAAATACTGCCTAGTGAATTAGCTCAATTTTGCAATGAGAAAGGAAAGGATTAATTAGTTTTATGTTGTGGTTTTAAAAAATTAATTATGTAGGTGGTAAATATAATAATAAAATAAATAATACTTGTGTTTTATTACATATCCTTTATGATAATGTTTGAATTATTTTGTATAATAGAATGATGACATCAAGAGTGACATTGGATTCCCAAGGAAGGCTTATATTAAGAGAAAATGGTAAAATAATCTTGCCCTTTGAACATTTTGCGAATGCTGTGATGCTTAAGCATATGAATGGTCCTCATGGATTGCATTTGGGTATAGAGGCCACTGTTAGAGCGGTGATGGAATCCTATACAATAGGTAAAGTATAAAATAGCATGGCTAACAAAGTGTTTTAAATAAATATGACGTGTTCGTCATTTAAGGTCGTGAAAATTTTGGAATGGAAAAGGAATTTATCATAGAAGTAGTTCAGAATTGCCCTAATCCAGCTTGCCGATATTACAAAAATCAGATGGAGCTAACCTCAAAAAACTTTACAGCATTTGGCTCCTGGTTATTTGGGAGAGAGGAGAACTACAGGAGCTGATGTCAGAGGCCGTAAGTTTAAGAATAATATACAGGGTGTCCAAGAATATGTCGGCAATCTCTTGGATTCATAAAGAATATATGAAAATAATGTGATAAGTTCCCATTCTAAATTTGAATAGATGTGTTGCATTTTATAAGACTTAATTCGTACAAACTCGAAAATGAACGCGTCAAACATACTGAAACTGACAAATGTCTGAACAACAAACCGGACCAAACAACCTGTACTTATCATTTGTGATAAAAAGCGGTAAACTTTATAACATTTTATTTATGTGATATTTTTGAAACAAATGAGAATCGAATAAGAACATATGGATTTTTAAAATTATTTTTACATGTACAATACACTCCTGGAGTTTGGTGCGTTCCTCCCGACTCACCCTGTATATAAATATATAAAAACGTCTAAAAACAATTCACTGGATTGTCAAATTTTTTATCTTTTTTAATGTAGCCCCTTAATTTTATTCACTCTGTATAAAACACCATTTTGTTAACAAGGTTTGGGTGCTGTAGATCTGACAAGTCAACAAGCAATGGACCCGAAAACACCGTCTATGCTGGAAAGACCCAAATCTGTTGCACCAACTCAACAAGAGATTACTGCAGCTCTCTTACAACAGCAAAGCAGAGTAATTGCCCAACAAAATCTGGATAAAATCAATGCCAATTTGGAAAAACAAAGACAGCAGGTAAATTGTCACATTCTTAAGTATATATTTTTTAAATATTCATAATTTTTTTGGCCTCACAAAAAAATGTCGTAGGTTTCTTTAAAGGTGGTAGACAATGTTATGTTTTTAAGGTGACGTTCCGTAAGTTAACCAAAGTTTGCCGATCGGTAAATAGCGGTTTCTATTCTCTATTCTCTCTCTCTATTTTTATTCTTAGTTTTGGTGCCTTCAGGTCCAATCCACCACTCTCCCCCTTCCGGACTATGCTTTCCAGGGCTTCGTCGGCAGAAAATCTGGATAATCGAGCTCGTAGCTCCCAGAAATTCCAAAAAGAAAACAAATAATTCAACAATCGATGCAATGCATAAATTGTCGGCTGTCAAACCAAGATCTGCTACTGGTGTTACGTATAACCTTCACTTTCACTACTGACAGTTCCCATGGCACGCCCATCTATTTCCCGCCATTTGAGAAATACCTCGTGTTCACCACCAAACAGGATACCATCAGCTTATAGGAATCTTCGCTCACAGCGCTTAGATCCAAAAGAAAGATGCCGTCAATTTAGCGTGAATCTTTCCTTGATCCCCGAAGGTAAAAAACGTTCGTACGACACCTCTAGCCGCCACTCCGGGAAGAACTTTGTAGTCCTCTACGCACGTCCGCACTGTCCGGAGGTCAAACAAAGAGTCCTAAATAGCGGTTTGACATTGGTTTGACAGCGGTAATCGGTAAAAGCGGTTCGTTTTGGTACGCTTTGGTTTATGTAAATTAGTATTTTGTGATTTACCCAATTGTAGGTATACATGTGACATTTTTTCAGTTGTTTTGAAGTAATAAGACGTTCATTTTGCCCTAGCTAGATTAAAACGATTAAAATTCTTTGGTACAGTGGTGTCTCAGTGGGCACCACAGACTGCCTTTTTTGTACTTCTGTATTTTTATTTCTGATTAAACAACTAAAATTACTTTACCTATATTGTCATATAAATATTTTTTAGAATGTGTTTTAAAGTTTTATTATTATTATTTTTTTTTTGAAATTTAAGCTAAATTAAAATAAAATACATATAAGAGCCTAAAATTAGAAAAAAGTATTTTCTTAATAACATTAGCTTTAGTGTCCACTAAGACGCCACTGTACCCAATAATTTTAATCTAGTTAGAGCTTAATGAACGCCTTATAACATCAAACAACTATACAAAATTTATACCAAATCGGCTTAAGGATTTGTTTTTCTGAAAAGAAGCAAGTCCGGATCTATGTATCATAAGATCTTTTTTTGTAAAACGATATAAGGAATGGCCTCTTAAAGTTTTGGAAACACCCTGTATATATTTGTATATTATTTATACCGGTTCAGCTAAATAACTTAACACACAGACAATGTGAGGAAAAGAAACAGTCTAACATGAATACCTGCTTGTAAACTTGTCTAATTAGATTAGTCACATACATCCTTTGTTGTTGCTTTACTAGCCGATATTCCAATACCTATTTGCTTAACCCAGTATACGGAGTCAAAAGTAAAAAACAAAAATTCAACATAAGCAATGTATCTATAACGACATTATAACTGTAAAAAAATCCAATATGCATAACGAATCCACGGAAAAAGGAAAAACAAACCTTAAAGTATTTTCGTCTAGAGATAGCTCTTTCGCATACCCGTGCTAACAGTGAAAGGTACTAGTAGTATCTTTTTCTCTCGCTCGGCGTACCGATTGGGTAAAGGAAAAAGGCAAATTCTTTTCCGACCAATGAGCACGTTCTCAGGGATAAACCGCAGGCACCGAGATGTTTTGATCGGTAATTGCCGTTGACCGTTGAGACCGAAATTCTAGAAACCCCGTTTCAAAACCATACCAGAACCAGAAAAACCAGGAAAACCAATATCTTGGTTAACTTACAGAACGTGTCGCAGTTTGATCGGTCGTTTCGGTTGACAGTTAAAACCGAAATTTTGAGAAACCGCGTTTCGTAATCTAACTAGATTTTTGAAATTGGGAGGTTACGGAACGGGAACCAGAAAAACCAAGAATCGTGGTTAACTTACGTAACATCACCTAATAGTATTACTTATTTCGACTTTCATTGTCTTTATTTTTGTAACTGATACATGACGTTTAGCAAATATCTATATAAAATGGTTTAAAGAAGATGCAATCAAAACTGCACTGATTAAATCAAAAGTTTGGCTGAGGTATGTTGATGATACTTTCATTGTATGGACAGGTAATAAAGAAGAACTGCAAGGCTTTTTTTTTTTCTCCCTTTCGGGGTCATCCCACCCAGGCCCGACGACCGCCCCCTAGGTGGTGCACTGCAGCCTGAAGGCTTATTGTACCTTGACCCCTACTCCTTCCCATTCACACACCATTCATTCCATAACTTGGATGGTTGTTGCTCGGTCCGTTTGTTCACCCCCGAGCAGAACACCGCGTGCCGTTGCCCAAAACCCACAATGCCGGTCACCCATCCAAGTTATGGGCGCGCACTTCACTGCTTAACTCCGGAGATCGACGCTTGCCGATACAACCGTAGCAGCCACAAGCGCCCCACTGCAAGGCTTCCTAAAAGTTCTAACCAGTCTTTGATCCAGTATAAACTTCACAATGGAGGAAGAACAAAACTCGGCACTACCTTTCCTGAACGTTTTAGTTAAATACATAATGGACAAATACAAACCGACTCATACTGGACTATACCTACACCAAAACTCGAATCATTCGAATGGAACTAAACAATGGCTTATAAGAACATTATATCACCGCGCAGTAACTCTATGCAATACCAAAGAATCCCTATAGGATGAGATAACTAACTTAACAAGGGACCATAAACAAAATGGATACCACAAAAGATTAATAACACAAACAATAGACAAAAACAAGACACAAAAACCACCAACCTGAGCAAGACTTAAGAAGACCAAACATTTATGACTATTCCGTAGTTAAAGGAACTTCAGAAAAGATCCTCAGAATTGCTAACAAATGCATGCAATCCCAGACCACCTTGAAGAGCATTCTTATAAAGGCGAGACCGGACAACAACGCTTTGAATAACAACTGTGTCTACCATATTCCCTCTTAATGTGGTGAAGTATACGTTGGGGCAAAGTCGATTGATGAGATAAGGTCACGACATTCGTCATATTGGCTAGCCTGGCTGTGACGTCAAGTCGGGCCATTTTCGGCCATGTTTGATTTTAGGCAGATCAGTGGCGTAGAATTAAGGAGGAAACAAACAAGAACTGTACGTTATAAAAAAAGTTTATTAGATTATATCAATATGCATAAGTTATAATTAAACTATAAATGTAATTAAATAATTATTTCATTTATTCAAAAACCATTATAAAAACTTTGTATAGGTATGTACATAAATAACTGGGCTACGATTCTGTAACTAACAAAGGGAAAGAGAAAAAGATTTATATATCCACAGTGTCACTTTAAACCAATTGTAACTCGTCTTTCTGACTGTAGTGACAGATAAATCACTTTCTCTTTCCTTATTATTTTATAGAATCTGGGCTCTGGTTCCTTATTTGTTATATACCTACCGGTTGAGCTAAATAACATATAAGACATATGCAATGTGACGAAGAGACAATCTAACTAAATACGGACATGTAAACATGCGTAACTAATATTGCTTGTTTATTACATAGAGGAAACCTTTTTATTTGTAATTTCTCAGAAATTATATTCTTTACAACAGTTGGTACATGGTTCCAAATTACACTGCTGTCCTTAGTTAAGCCGGATGTTCATGAAAGCGGTTTTCCGCTCGCGGATAATAATTTAGCGTTGTGATTGGTTAGTGAAAATTTAAAATGCTTTTCCCGCCAATCACAACGCTGAATTATTATCCGCGAGCGGAAAACCGCTCTCATGGACAGTAGGCTTTAAAACGTCCTAACTACATTTTTTAAAATGTTGGCCTACACTACTACTACGTATATGCATATATATTATCAGTTATTCTATGCATTATTTATCTATTCTCCCAAGTTAACAACGTCCTAACTTTATTGTGTGTGTTGCGTCAATGAAGTTAGGACGTCGTAACTTGGGAGAATAGATAAATAATGCATAGAATAACTTGTTTACACATATAGGCCAACATTTTTAAAAAATATAGTTAGGACGTTTTAACTAAGGACGGCAGCTATATTTAGTTTTGTTAAAATTTTAAGGACATATAGGGTATAATACCTGAAAACTGTTTAAGATTTAATTAGGTACCTTTCTTTGAAAACAAAAAAAAACAAAATTTTAAATTTAATTTTAAAACTTATATTGTTATATAATATTTTTAAAGTACCCATAACTAAATAACTTTTAATTTGAAGCATATTTGAAAAACTTAACAGTATTTATATTTTTGTATCTATAATGACTAATACACAAAACTGATTTATTAACTCTGCTTTATTTTCTTTAAAAATACTCATGTATAATATTAATAATAAAATAATCCTTATTGTACAGAAATAATCACATACAAAGGTGGAAAGTATCGCCAGGCGTATTTTAATTAATAACCATCAACTAAAAAAATATATAAACAAAACTAGAACCCTCGACACTACACTTCTTCATAATGTACAACTTAATGAACAACACTAAAGACTAAACACTATAAAAAATTACTAAAATAAAAACAGTTAGAACCAATAAAATATGAAATCTCTATAAACTAACAACAAACATTTACAACTCGAAAATAAACAACTGAAACGAAAATAGCAGAGCCTTTTACCAAACAATAAAAGCTTCGACAACGCACGACTCTGTCATCAGCTGATAATACTGACAACTTGAAACAGAACTGCCAACCGAAATCGTAATTCTCACACCCTCACGTCCCTGACCCAAGCTATCCCCGGTCTCGCTTATGTCTAAACCCCTTCTCATAAAGAAACTCTGCGTTGGGGAAACAAAAAGACCACTGAAAATAAGAATAAAAGAACACGAAAAATATACGGAACGAGAGGAAACGTCGAGATCGGGAGTGGCCGGACATGCATGGTCAAAACAGCACCACATAACAGTGGTCAGAGGCCAAGATTATTCATAAATGGGATCACTGGAAAAGAGGGAATTTAAAGAAGTCTCTGTGATTTTAAACAACAAAAATGTATTTAGCAAGCCTAGCATCGACATACCAAATATCTGGCAGGCGGTGCTGAACCGTAAAAAAAGTAGTATTAGTAGTAGTTTCTTAAGAGTAGTTTTAGTTATCACTTGAAAACGGTTGGAAATAGATACCATCCGAAACGTCATGTATCAGTTAAACAATTTAAGACAATGGAAGTCCAAGAAAGTAATATTTATTGAAATTTTCTTAGTTACATTTGCAACAACAAATGGATCTTGCGGCAAAACGAGAAAGAGAGCAACAAAAACAGCAGGAACAACAGCAAGCCCAACAGCAGGCGCAGCAGCAACAACAACAGCAGCAGCAGCTTCATCAGCAGCAGCAACAGCAACAGGCGCAACAACAACAGTCGCAGCAAAAACAACATTTTGATCTTCCTTTAATGGATCATAAGTTAACCGATTTCTTGAGGGCAAATTTGGAGAACTTGGAAGGTATTTTCTGCAATATTTTTTTTCCATCTTTTCTTATGCACTTATTTTTTTAAATTAGGTTTAGGAGCGTCAAATAAAGATCTCCTGGCTCTTCACAATGGTGCATGGGCTACCTCGAACAACGTGTCATCGGCAAACGATGACAAAAGACTGTCTGAAGGAGGACAAGAGAAAATCGTGAGGGCTTTTAGTGAGGTTATGAAAAATATGCAAAGAATGAAGACTTATGTGCGACCTGCTATGTGTAAGCCGTACGGGAAGCAGTCGGAGGCTTTGCAGAAAAGTAAGTTGTCAATTTTTTATTGTCTGGTGTCAGTTCAAAAAAATATTTTGTCAAATTTATAAAGGATTGTATGGTTATACGAGTGGCAACTTGTGTTTTTGATAGTGTTGGGCGATATATCAATATCCGCGATATTTCACCGGTGAATGAAACTTTTTGCAAATACGGTGATTTGTGATCGAAGCGAATACTGCAATCGGCATCGACACGACACTCATTGGATGATCGCTGATGGCTAGTGTTGGACGATATATCAATAACCGCGATATTTCACCGGTGAATGGAAAATCACTGGCGCCGATCGAAATATGATATACCTATGAATTATTATTTAAAAATAATATATGAAGGAAAACAGTGATTTAAGCTGATATATTTATATTGTTTAGACGTGGAGGGTGGCGGGCACCGCCAAGCCTTGTGAAAGACTGTTTTCCAAAGCCGGGTTAATATTAACCGGCCGTAGAAATAAATTAAGTGCAAACAAAGCTGAAAAACTAATCTTTCTTATTGCTAATTTTTTTATTTTTATTGGGAAAAAAGTAAGCTACATTTTGTTTTATTTTAATATATTTAAAGTAATTAAAAAATTTATTTTTTATTATGCGTTTTCGTTTTGCTTTAAAAAAGTTTTTTATTTTATATTTATATTTTTTGTAATTGAATTTAAGTTAAATTGTTAAAATCACCGTATTTTCCAACACTATTTTTTGAGTATCGGTATATAGCCCTAAATAAACGATTTTAAAAAGCGTTTCAGATGAACTGGTTCCAGGACTGTTTGGTGGCCGATCAAAGTCTATAAAATTTTATTGTGTGTCCTTATCAGCTGAATTTGAATTTCGAATGTGCTGATAAGTCAGAAGCGACAGAGGTTCGTTGTAAACACTTCAGTTGTTTAGAATTATGATTTTGGAATATGATTATTTTGTCAATTTATTATCATTTTTACTGAAATGGGACCCATGGTAAATAACCGAAAATTAGGTTTTTGTCCACAGATCGCTGCAATATGCGCCTTCGTACGTGCCGAACGTCTGGGACCATGAGATATTTTACTTTTCTTTCAATAACATAATTTATTTATTGTATATTTATGACTGTTCTTTAGTATTATTATTTATTTAAGTTTATTAAATAGTTAAATAATTATTCTATCTATATTTTAAAGCTCTGATGGACACAATTCAGCTAATTCAGTCTTTACGAAGCTTCTTGCCGCCACCGCATATTCAGGTGAGTTCATGGAAGAACGAGGACAAGCATCGTTATGAGGAAAATTAGGTTTCGATCATAAACAACAACCCTTGGCAGCTTCATTTTTTATTCCGGCGGTAAAAAGACTTGAAAATGTTAAAAATCTGATTTTCCAAATTGCAAAATGTAATAGGCGTGTGTAATAAGTGCATAAAGTGATACTTTCTTTTACGAATGGGAAGTTTGACAGATTGCGGCATGGGCGCCTGGAGGTGGGTGCAAGGGGGTGTACTGCACCCTCTGGCTTTTGAGTAGTGTCGGAAAATGTATGAATTAGTACATTTTGATGGGTAAAATTGTTTTTTTGCTTTTCTAAATTATTTCGCCCCCTGGGTTTTGAATGCGTCCACAACCGAACTAAAAATTAGAAAATAATTTTTCATTAAAAAAAAGATTGTCACTTCAGAGTAAAAAGCGTGGGGTGCTTAATATATTAAATGTTATAATTATTATATTTGCCAATATCTATGAGGGAAAAGTTATGAAAAAATAGTAAAATGCACCCCACGCTTTTTACTCTGAAGTGACAATCTTTTTTTTAATGAAAAATTATTTTCTAATTTTTAGTTCGGTTGCATATAAAAGCGTGTTTTTTAGTTTTTTTAAACTATTATTTATTTTTCATTTTTTAGTTCGATATGCATGTATGTATGTATGTATGTATGTAAAAATGCTCCAGTTTATTCACTAAAAAATTCCTTCGCCATTTTGTCAAGAGTAGCTAATAAAAGCGTGTTTTCTTTAAAGTTCCTGAGAAAAGTTTGGGATGTTGCCAAAGATGGCAACACAGGTGTTGTTTTTATAATATAAAGGAATTTTTTTATCCTGGCGATCCTAACCAGGATAACGGGATACTGTTTGCAGATTATTGCATTGTCATGGGTCCTTGATACGTGTGCAAAGTTTCAAAGAAATCGAATAGCTGGAAGTTGGTAAAAATTAGGCTCAAAGATTCCGTTACATAGATAGATAGATAGATAGATGGATAGTTACAACCCAAGTTAATAAAAGGTAAAATTTTGTATTTATTAGTTTTGGACCTTGAGACCAGTTTTCCCAAAATTTCGTTTTAAAATTCAAAAATGGCTGGTCCATTTGTCCTCTTGTAACACCTATCATGGGACACACTGTAAAATTTTATATAAATTTCTAAGTCATCCAAATTTCTTACTATTTTTATTTATCGATAATTTCTATTTGATTTATCCAAGCTGATAAATAATTTTAAATGTTGTAACACATGAACTAAAGTAATAGCGGAATTTATGGTAACTTGACCTTTGCTTTAGTTGATGTCGCGTTTACTGTTACGTTGCGTTAATTTATATTAACAAAATTCTATCAGACATTGATACAAAACACTAATTCAAAGTAAAGAAAAATACGTCGAACTATTTTTTTCTACACTATAACCTAAGCAATATAATTGATTTTGCTTTGTTTATTATTAAGTTGTTTTATCTTTTTTCATTTTTCAAAAGGCTTTTATTGTTAAAATTATTAGATTTGTTTATTTTTAATATTTTTCTTCTGAAGTTTTTATAATTTAAGTCTTAAAATTTAGGACCTTTTTACAACAAACATTTTTTACAAGTGGAGTTGGATTTCTATTGATTTTTATTGTATAAGCATATACAGAGTCGTACAAGAACTGGACATGGTCATTATGGTGGCCCTCCTAAAGTAAAGTCACAGTGATGGCCTTCTTCAGTCTGTCGAATAATCCTGTATATTTTTTTAAGCTTTATTATAACTTCTACATTAGATAAGGAATGGCTCGTTGCATTATCTGCAACGGATTCTGTATATTATCTACAATTTTTAATGTAGCTTCAAAAAGGCAATAACAAAAATGTATTAAGATTTGAGTTCCTTTTCATTGTTTTTTTTTTATTTATTTTATTTATGAAAATTGGAAGTATTTTTATTTGTGATATTTTTCGTACTTAAAAGTGATTAAACACTTTCTTTATTTAGGTTAACTTTCTAAATTTACTTACTTAGGATGTCCCAAAACTACCACCCAATAGGAAACGGAAAGTTAAATGAAATTATTTGAAACTTTTTATATTGTAAAGCATGTGTGCTATTTTCGGGACAATCTGTATACTAACATAAGCAATCCAAAAATTTTTAAATATCATAGGATTTTTTTTGCGTTTCTGTTCCTTTAAGCAACAATTTGTAGTTTTATAAAATCAACGCATTTCTAGTGTGTATTGTTTAGATTAGGCTTTAAATTAATTTAATTATAAAAAAACCTGTTTGACAGGCGTGCAATGTATCGATAAGTGCCAAAAAAAGGAACACTTTAAACCTTTAATACATTGGGTATCATAAACTGTAATCATGACAATTTTATCGATAATAAAACTATCGATAATTTTCTCAGCTCTAAATATTATCGGGAATAACAAATAATTAAATTTCAGACATTTTGCAAGCCTGACAAACAAATTTTCTCTGTATTTAAACATAGTCTGATATGTTTAAAACAAGTTTGTTATCAAGCAATTTTTCCAAAAAGAAATTTTCCCACCAGGTGGTCTGAGAAGAATGTTTTTTTTTATATCATGGAAATTTTAGTTTTTCATTCGATCGAATCGTTCCGTTTACCTCCGCTATACGTGACGTTACCTTTATAAAAAATATGATTACAAGCAAATCCTATAAATACCTATACGCCCACTATCCATTTTGTTTACTTTCCCTTCCCGCAACGTCACGTTTTCATGTATTTTTTGGGGCGATGTGTCGGAATTATGGATAGTGTGAATATGTTTTTTCCTTGTTGGGAACTTAATAAAATTTTACCTCTTTTGAATATTTTTATTCTGGTTTGGTCACATGGAGAAAATGCATAATTATTTCTTCTTGTTTGGTACCCTAAAGGTGTGCATATAATTTAATAAAATACATATATACATAATACATATACCGGGTGATGCATCGTCGGGCGGGACATAGGAAATCCCATGTAATTTTTAATGGGGTCATGAAAAATTCTTTTGAAGTTTATTGAAGAGCATGCAAATCTACGTACATGGTAAAAACTTTATATTTTTCGGTTAACCCGTTTGCTAGTTAGATGCTAATATATTTTTAAAAATTGTTACATTATTATCGCCTCATATTTATGAACAACAATAAAAATACCACTTAGCGTGACATAACGTTGTCATTTTGAAATTTAGTGCTTTATTATTATCAAAAATTCGTACAGTCAAAAGATTCAAGTTGTATTTATACAAGCGAATTAAGTTAAGTTAAACTAAACTAGAGTAACAAATTTCAAGAACTTTCGCTCTACGATGCATAATTGCTAATATAAAATTATGACATTTAATTTTTAAAGTAAAAAATGCCCTATGTTTTTGTATGGTCCAGGATTTTGCAGTTTAGCGGTTTTTTTTTCTGGAAAACTAACCGTCCTATTACTTCTCCCCTTCCTCTTATGCACCATCATCGCAGGAAGTGCACAAAGTGTTCTGACACTAATGACATATGCCAAAGGGCAAACAGTAAATTTACTTAAGTTATATTTGAAAAATATTTGTAATAATTTATTGTAGGTAATTTATTAAACCGAAAAAAATTAATGTAAACCACGGATGACTAAAACATAAACCCAACAAAGAACAACAAATCTGTCAAATGCTATACATGTCATGTCAACGGGCAAATCCCACTGTTTTTTGGTCATTTTAAAACTGTTTTGATCGGTTCTTAAGAACGGTTCTACAAATTAAAAGGAATACACCAAATTGGGACACACCCTGTACAGTGCCGTATTATCCATTAGGTTGATTAGGCTACAGCCTAGGGCGCCATGAGAAAAATAGGCGGCAGACAGGGGAGTAATAGGCGCGAGACAGGGTTTAGGTCGAGTGGGGATTAGAACTGTGGGGATATAAATAAAATAGACGCGAAAAGGAGAGAATGACCTTTTTTTTTGAGTGAAATGGGGGTAAGGACCTTTTTTTTGCTCTTCAAAAATTCTTTTGTTGGAAAATAGGCGCTCTGGGAATTCTAGCCTAGGGAGCCTCATACCCTTAATACGGCCCTGACCCTGTATAACCGGAAACGTGATGGATATGCGAGGTGAACGGAAAGTATAGTAAGAATCGACCTTAACTAATATTTAAGCGACAAGAGCACAAATAGGCTTAATTACAGCTCTCATAAAGTAATTGGAATTACTGCTTTCTCAAAATGGCAGTTTTTATATGAACAATTAATTAGTGACTACGGAGACCTAGAGAGACGATTATTTTAAGATGTGAGAACATCGTCATTACACGGAGTGTATTCTTATCAGACCATCGGGTACTTATTGTTTTATATAAAGGTCGGACCTAAAAAGAAATAAAAATTCTAGTCAAAAACGGAGACAACAATGTTTGCTGTGATATTGGAAAACATCATGTTTAAAAATTCTATTTTCTCTTTAAATTTTGGAATCATGGTGTTTAGTTTCGGAAACGATAGCGATGGCCTAATTATTTGACTGTTTTTCTTGTAGATCTGTTTTAATTTTCTCATTTTTTATGTTTAAGAGTAAATTATTTCTTTTTATTGTTAGGACTACACATCAGAATATACAGTGTAAACATTAAGGTCTGTATTATATGGGAAACTTTGTTGTTAATAATTTTTTAAGGAAAGGAGGACCTAGACGACCATATAAATCATCCTTTTTGTGGAATGATCACATCCCCTGTAGGACGGTACAAAGTTTTTCATATAAATTGGAGTTTAATGGTAGCACATTTTTTTTTAATAGATCTAAGCTGTCTTCTCTATGTTATGTTTACATTTCTTTTACTCATTCACCTATTTATTTGATATAAGAAATTTAATTTTTGTATTATTATTTATGAATATTAAGTATAGGGAAGGAGCATGGTAGGATTTTTTTTTAAGTTAAATAAGTTAAATATTTACACAGACTTGTATTTTGTCTTGCCAATAAGTAGACCTTTTACAAAGGTTATAAGTAATAATAGGCTTTGCTTTAATTTCATTGGTTATTTGTAATGTGATGTGACTGTAATATAAGCTATTTTTTTGCTATAGTAATCCATAAGGACGTCGCAATTTTTGTGCAATTTCTTATTAGTAATAAAAATACGTTGTAACTAAAGATACATGTTTTTTTCCTTTAAAAATGTAAAAACAAAAAACAAGATTGAAAATTGTTTTTAGATGTTCAAAATAAGCGCTAGAGGGCGTAAAAATCGGAAGTTGGGAGCAGAGTCCCGATATAAAGAGGTCGCGACATTCCGCCATATTGGTGGTGGTTGTTTATACCAAAGTCGGTCTATATAGGGTCGCGACATTCGGCCATATTGCTTTGACGTGTTATGACGTTACATGTCCCATTTTCAGCCATGTTGTTCAGTGCCGGAGATACAGTTTATTGTATTAATTGGAAAAACCGTTTGCAACGGTTTTTTTAATTATTATTAAGTTGTAAATTCTTTTACTTTAAATAAAAAACATTTGGAATTACATCTTTTCTAACAATATCACTTCCAAAACAATACAAATGAAATGAGCAAATTCTAGACGCCACTGGATTGATCATCAGTTTTTGATTTGCAATCTTGCCAACTTTTCTCCGTGGTGCCACTTCATATGCGCCCCCTACCTCGAACCGCCTTAAAGTTGAGGATGTGTCGCAACCTTATAAATATAAACCTTGGTTTTCACGTCTGGAAGATACAAAGAAGGTACCGTATGAGAAGTACATATCGTCGTTGTTATTACGGAGGGTCTATCTCGATATTTGGCGAAAATGAGTTATACCCATTTTGAACAAATGCAGGCCTTAATTGAATCGTTTATTTTAAGCCCCCTATCTCCACAATATTACATTTTGAGTAAACTAATAAAAACTACACAGTTTCAACTAAGCACAATTTTTTTGTGATAAAAAACAGTTTGAAGCCGCCCGACAGACGTTTTTAATGTGCAGATGGGTTTCCGCCAAACCTGTTTTCTTACAATTCAATTTTACCCAAGTCAATTTCTAAAATTTTAGTCGATATGGGCTTTCTGAAATAAACGATTCAATTATGTTATGACAAAAAATATAATGCAAGAATTGTTGGTACGCTGGAAATAATGACCCTGATTTTTTTAAACCGCCTCATAAAGTTGTAAAGTCAGAAATAGGCCCCTTCCTAATAGCAGCGACGATATTATGGTTTAAGGAGCGTTGTTTCATGCTAAAGACCCCACCGGAGGAATTTTGCTGGTAAATCCCGCAAGTATCAATGTAATGTAAGTATACATTTGATATAACATACAGGCTTTGTTTAAATTTAGGGCCACTATTGGGATCTCGTGAACGGTAGAGATACAAGAATTGATTAAATTAAGAGACAAAAGTGCCTTTTATTTTCTTACCTAACAATATTTCGTTTAAAATTTACAGTAGTTCCTCAATTATCCTGCAAAAACCTAAATTTTGCGGAAATGTTTTATTTTTTTCCCAGTTGTGAAGGAGCTTTTTTAAAACAAATGTCACGTGCCATTGCCACTTTGTTCCATAAATGAGTTTCGTTAATTTTTAAGATTTGACGTTTCGTCTTTGAGCCTCTATCATCAGCTTGCTTTTTAAATACGAGAAATATTTGATTTTTCGTCTTAATATAAACTTGTATTTAATTCTAAATCTAACGTCATATCACACACTCTCTAGGAAAAAACATTCATATGAACATATGCCCTAAATGTCTTAACTTTTAGGAAAAATATCGTTTTTTTATTATAACTTTAAAAAACTCTTTAGAATATTTTCATAAAATTTAACATGAACGTGCTAACCACCAATGGGCTTTTTTTTGATGTGAGTATTTTAGAATTATTTCAACCAGTGGCGTCTGTACAGGATGTATACTGATTTTTAAATGTAGTACGTCATCACTTTTTTAAAAATAAAGTATTTTTAAAATTCACCAGATTATTTTACAATAAATTTGACCTCGCAGAACTTTCTTTGTCGAATGGACCTTTTCAGCGTAAAAAGTAGAAACCGTTTTGATGCATTTTGGTATAACAAAATTAATTTTAAACTAGTAGGCTGGTGCCCTATTTTTATTTTGCTGCAGCCTTTCATAGTACGAAAAAGAAAGTCAGGAGTTCAAGATTTGTTGCAAAAATAAGAAGGATTAAAAAATGATTTTTATTTTGAATTTATGTAATGGCGTTGTGTAATGTAAGGACATATGTTTATATGAACTTCTTTCTAAAATATGCTAAAGATCATACCTGTAGTGTGGCCATCAATTAAATTACACCCCTGCTTATTAAGCATCAAGCAGCAAGCTGACGTCTTATTGGTCATTTTTGGTCAGCAAAGACGTCATAAGGTGACGACAAAATGACGTTAAATTGACCTCCCCAAGTCACAGGCAAAAGACGTCCCGTTACTGACGTCATAATGACGTCTTTAAGATGACGAAAAATTGACGCATATGCTTTTTTTAAGCTAAAATGATTGGATATTTTATTTGAAAATTGAAATAGGAAAAAATCTCCTTACTGTTTGCAATTTCCTTGCACTGCAAGCAAGGTCGCATCTCTCAGGACACTGTCCAACCTGGAGATGCAGATTTTAACACTAGCCAAAGATATTTCTGTCAAAGCAGTCAAAGCTATTAAAGATCACCAATCGCAGACTGATCTCGAACTATTTTGGCCTCATCGGTACGGCGTAGGCGACAAAAAGCGAAGGTGTTGGATAAACTTAGTAGTTTATTGTCCATTGCGCCATCTATCGGTAAAGTTTTTCGTATTTCAATTTTGTAAAATTATTAGTCTTATTTTTCTGTCACATGATATTTCGATTGGATTTTGACACGAATCATATAATGTCACAAAATTTTTCTGGCGGGGTTTCTAAACATGACGTCATTAGATTTTTATGAGCTAGTATGACAAAAAAATGACGTCGAAAAGACGTCACTTCAACGACGTCAAATACACGTCAATAAAATGACGTTAAAATAACGTCATAATTTTGGTCTGATGACGTCCTATGACCAAAAATAACTTAAAAATGACGTCATAATGACGTCAGCTTGCTGCTTGGGATGTTATTTATACATATGAATCTTTCCATTGAATCACTTTATCTAATAAAAACTGCATCAAAATCCGTTGAGTAGTTTTGAAGATCTAAGCATACATACATACAGACAGACGCGGGAAGCGAATTTGCTTTATACCATGTAGGTATAATATTTTTGAAAGCATTTTAAAATGTATCCTATCCTAGCTATATGAAATAAATACTATACTTGTTTAAATTAAAACTACCCCAACACGGTATTACTTCGTAAACGAATATAATTTTGATCTACTGAATGAATATTCATCATCATTTATCAAATCCTTTTAAATGAATTGATAAGCACAAAATTACATTTCATGGTGGAAGTGCACTCAGAACATTCAGTTTCTATTTAAACAAATCGGGAATTATTAATCATTTTCCATTAGTTTACTTTACCTTTAGTTTTCGTGTTACATTTCACCTCGGTCTTTTGTTATTGTTGATATATTATTTTACTTTACTTGTATACATTGCAAGCATAGGCGGTTCTTTATTCAATTATGGCTTTTTTAGGTAGCTTTAAGCTAATTTTTATTACTATTTGTAGACGTAAACTTTATAATAAATCTGTTAAATATTATAATAAAAACTCGGACAGAAGCTGTTAGCCGAATATGTCCCAAATTGAGCTGCCGCCTCGTCGTGTTGTAGTGGCCGACGGTTTGTTGCATTGGTCTAGTACGAGGACTGACCAAAATTTTTTCTCTTAAATGTGTTCTTACATTTTTAAATATAAAAGAAAAATAAACTTTTTAATAAGAAGCGCTCAATCCCATTTAAGCCTGTGTTCGCTAAATTTTGTGACGTAATATTTTGCCCTAATTCTTTGTTTGCAATCGTACTGGAAGGTTTTTTCGAGGTTTTGGTGTTATTTTTTTGCTTTTTAGTCATTGGACTTTTATATTTTGTATATGTTTAGTTTGTACTGTTTATAGTTAAATTAAGTAGTTATTAGTACTGCAGTTACAGAGAATTTTAAAACCTGTAAACAGGGGTCACTGACCTTTGGATATGTTTTACAGGGAATTTACGTTTAAATCGTTATCAAGGGTAAGATACAATTTTTTTGATGTTTTTTGTGATTTTATTATATGGTAAGCAAGTATTGATTTATTTTGTCAGATAAAAAAATATTATGGCAAAAAGGTGACGTCACAAACATAACCTATATTTTCGGACAAATATAAAAATCGAGCGCTCCTTATTAAAAAGTTTATCTTCCTTGATAACCTCACCGTTTAGGCATCATGACATCAAAGTTTTCACCATTCAATCAAATTACCTACATACATACATCAGGGTGTCCAGTAACTCAACCGACAAATTTAACCAAACGGTTCTACAACAAAAAATAAGAAAAAAACTTTATATACACATATGTCCTAAACGCCTTATTTTTTGAACTACGGGGTTTTAAAACTAAAAAAAGTTTTTTTTAAATATTTAATACACCGTAGTTTAAAATCAAGACGTTTAGGACATATGTTTATATGAAGATTTTTCTTATTTTCTGTTGTAGAATCGCCCCGTAAAGGTTGACACCCTCTATGTATATGTAGGTAATTTGATTGAAATTGATGAAAACTTTGATGTCTATTGGTGCCTAAACGGTGAGGTTTATCGACTTTAATAAAGAGTACCTCATTTTTTAAGTTTTTGATTGTCTATAAAATTGCGTCTCCAGCTTTGCGATATATGTCAAAATAAAAAGTTATAATGTAAATAAAGTTTAAGTTTTAGGTAAAGTGCCCTCTGGCGGCATTCAAAAAAGTACTTTTGTCTTAAAATTTTAGAATCTGCAAAGCTCGATTTGTGTGCCAAATATCAACCGGATTTGTTAAAAAATAAATGCAATATGGCGAAAAAACTAAAATAAATATTGAACTTTGACGGCTTGTAACTCGAAAACATGACATTTTGAAAAAAATTATATGATCGTGATCGATTTTGAATCACCATGTATAATTAACGGCCAACGAAGTGGGCACGGGTCATTCTAGTTCAATATAAACGTATATCGTACATTTATAATATTTTCTGGGAAAGCGTTCCCCCAAATCCCTCTCTAACGTATCGCCACTGCTTTAGTGGTATCCAAACATTGAACGAAAATACAATAAAACAAAAAGAAAATCTTTCTCGTTAATAATAGCCTGTACCAGAAAGCACAAAGTGACTAATGACTTATTTCCATCCTCGAAAAAGAACTCAAACAAACTCCCTCCAGCAAACAAAACGCCCAAAACCTCAAGGACGTCTCGTCGGCGAAATTTCCCCTAGGGCGCCGCGTCGCGACGCTATCCTCTTGACGTCCAGAGCGTCAGTGAACGAAGCCGGCGCTTCATGCGTCGTCCGTCACAAACCGCGCAACTACTAACATAGTAATCAATATAACAGTCTGACAGAAGTGAAATTTGAACCTTCTTTTATAAAATACTACACTTAGTTTTTTTTCACCCGCGAATACTCACCCCGCCGAAAACCAATAGAAAAAAGTTAATTAATTAATCGATTTAAATTTCTTAATTGTGAACCTTAACTAACGAACAATTCACTTTTGATTCCTCCGCGTTTTTTGAAACGACTAAAATTTGACATGACTGTCCTGCTTTGAAATGTTATCCTGTTTTAACCAAGGGCCGAGGCGGTTGACCCTTACAGGATTTTTGACAGTTGGTAATTTTCTACGTCAGACCGGGTGTTTCGACTCAAAATAGAGTGTTTTAACCTAGAAAATCTTTTAATTGTGTTTTTGTTGGCTAATTAACGGCTTTTGGCGATTTTTTTGTGATGCACTTGAACTGAGATAGATACTTTTTATGGGGACTGGATGGAAATCCTGGATTTTTTGAGGTTAAGTGACTATAAAGGGCATAAACTGATGACTTAGTAGTGATGAATTGAAATTTGAATCAATAAGAAGTCAACTAACAAGGTAAGCAAGTTTAAATACTGAATATCAATTAAGTTTTTAAATGGTTAGGTTGAAAAATATGGACACTTTTGTTCAATGTCTTACAGAGTTTCTCCTCTATTATTGGAAAAAAACCATACAAGACAACGTGAATTTCAGAGCTTATCTTTAAAAATTGATGTACATATACAGAGTGTCCCAATTCTATTAACATACAAAATAAACACGCTTCTGTAGAAGATATAAAAAGAAATTTAAAATAAAATATTTTTGTTAGGAAACACCAATTTTATTGATAATATCGGTAAATATACAAAGATTTTCTAAAAGTTTTTATAAATTGGGAAGTTTTTTTCAATAAAACGCCCTGTATATTATGAAGTTGGTTAGTTTTGGGTAGTGTATAATTTAAAGTTGTTTGAACTATTAACCTATTTTTTTAAATGCAAAAAGGGGGTCATGATGCACCTTATTGTCAAATTTCTTTGATTCTCTTTTAACACCGCTTTGTTTTTGGACAAAAATAATTTTTTGAGATCCAAAAAAAAGGAATTTGGGTTTATGTTAAATATTTTCTACACCCACGTGGGTTAAATTACATTTTACATAAATACCAGATCATTTTCGTCGAGATTAAATCAGTCATTACACTAAATATACGAACGGAATGCTTTAACAAATTATCTATTAATTTATGCGGTTTTAACAGTTCATCTCACCCACTACCTTTTCTTATTAGGCCTTTTCCAATTTCTAACTGCTTTTAATTCTAACTTCAATATATTTAATTTCGCGGTTAATAAATAAGGAGTTTTTGCATTTCTCCAGATTAAAAATTTGTCAAATTACGGCTAAATTAATATTCCACGATTTTTGCTTTGACCAGTGATATATCATTTGTAAAATAGTAAAACTACTCACTGTACAGTTTTTTTAAAAACCATTTTCACCAAACAAAATGAAGTACTTACTACTGTACTAGTATAAAGTGACCACACCTCCGATTTTGGCAGGACAGTCCAGCTTTTTGGTGTAGTGTCCCGCGGTGTTCCGCGTTCCTCCCGATTTTGGTAGAAATAATTCCTATTTTTTAAAATGTTGTAACAAAAATCGAAATAATAAAAAAATCCTTTAAGCGTTACCCAGAGAAAACGATTATCTAACAAACCTTTTTTTGATTTCACATGATCCTGCACCGATATATGATGGACACCATAATTATTTTTTTAGTTGCTTACATTTTCCTATTTTTTAGAATTTTGTAACAAAAATCGAAATAATAAAAAAACCTTTAAGAGTTACCCATAGAAAACGATTATCTAACAAACGCTTTTTGATTTCACATGATCCAGCACCGATATATGATGGACACCATAATTATTTTTTTATTGCTTACATTTTCCTATTTTTTAGAATTTTGTAACAAAAATCGAAATAATAAAAAACCTTTAAGCGTTACCCAGAGAAAACGATTATCTAACAAACGCTTTTTGATTTCACATGATCCAGCACCGATATATGAGAAAACGATTATCTAACAAACGTTTTTTTGATTTCACATGATCCTGCACCGATATATGATGGACACCATAATTATTTTTTTAGTTGCTTACATTTTCCTATTTTTTAGAATTTTGTAACAAAAATCGAAATAATAAAAAAACCTTTAAGCGTTACCCATAGAAAACGATTATCTAACAAACGCTTTTTGATTTCACATGATCCAGCACCGATATATGATGGACACCATAATTATTTTTTTATTTGCTTACATTTTCCTATTTTTTAGAATTTTGTAACAAAAATCGAAATAATAAAAAAACCTTTAAGCGTTACCCAGAGAAAACGATTATCTAACAAACGCTTTTTGATTTCACATGATCCAGCACCGATATATGATGGACACCATAATTTTTTTTAATTGCTTACATTTTCCTATTTTTTAGAATTTTGTAACAAAAATCGAAATAATAAAAAAACCTTTAAGCGTTACCCAGAGAAAACGATTATCTAACAAACGCTTTTTGATTTCACATGATCCAGCACCGATATATGATGGACACCATAATTTTTTTATTTGCTTACATTTTCCTATTTTTTAGAATTTTGTAACAAAAATCGAAATAATAAAAAAACCTTTAAGCGTTACCCAGAGAAAACGATTATCTAACAAACGCGTTTTTGATTTCACATGATCCAGCACCGATATATGATGGACACCATAATTATTTTTATATTGCTCACATTTCCCTATTTTTAGAATTTTGTAACAAAAATCGAAATAATAAAAAAACCTTTAAGCGTTACCCAGAGAAAACGATTATCTAACAAACGCTTTTTTGATTTCACATGATCCAGCACCGATATATGATGGACACCATAATTTTTTTATATTGCTTACATTTCCCTATTTTTAGAATTTTGTAACAAAAATCGAAATAATAAAAAAACCTTTAAGCGTTACCCAGAGAAAACGATTATCTAACAAACGCTTTTTTGATTTCACATGATCCAGCACCGATATATGATGGACACCATAATTATTTTTTTATTTGCTTACATTTCCCTATTTTTTAGAATTTTGTAACAAAAATCGAAATAATAAAAAAACCTTTAAGCGTTACCCAGAGAAAACGATTATCTAACAAACGCTTTTTTGATTTCACATGATCCAGCACCGATATATGATGGACACCATAATTTTTTTTTATTTGCTTACATTTCCCTATTTTTTAGAATTTTGTAACAAAAATCGAAATAATAAAAAAACCTTTAAGCGTTACCCAGAGAAAACGATTATCTAACAAACGCTTTTTTGATTTCACATGATCCAGCACCGATATATGATGGACACCATAATTTTTTTTATTTGCTTACATTTTCCTATTTTTTAGAATTTTGTAACAAAAATCGAAATAATAAAAAAACCTTTAAGCGTTACCCAGAGAAAACGATTATCTAACAAACGCTTTTTGATTTCACATGATCCAGCACCGATATATGATGGACACCATAATTTTTTTTATTTGCTCACATTTCCCTATTTTTTAGAATTTTGTAACAAAAATCGAAATAATAAAAAACCTTTAAGCGTTACCCAGAGAAAACAATTATCTAACAAACGCTTTTTTGATTTCACATGATCCAGCACCGATATATGATGGACACCATAATTTTTTTATATTGCTTACATTTCCCTATTTTTAGAATTTTGTAACAAAAATCGAAATAATAAAAAAACCTTTAAGCGTTACCCAGAGAAAACAATTATCTAACAAACGCTTTTTTGATTTCACATGATCCAGCACCGATATATGATGGACACCATAATTTTTTTTTTGAATTGCTTACCCTATTTTTTAGAATTTTGTAACAAAATTTCACACAATATTCTTGTCATGGTATATTTTAATGTATCATTCACTTTATTAGATAAATTTTTACTGTGTAGTCATAAGATCAAAAATTCGTTTTAATCGGTAATTTAGGATAAATGAACGAACCAAGTGAAAAATTTGGAACCTTTGAAGTTGGGTTGTAAGGGATACATTAAACAATTAAGTCCAAATAATGTAATACCACGCTAAAATACACAGATTATTAAATAATAATAATAATTTAAATTTCAAATCGAACATGTATTTAATAGTTAAAATCTTAATTTCTTGAGTTGCGGTTATTTATTACATGTTTTGATTAGGAAGCATTTAAGTTTATAAACTGGAATAGTTGTGAGAAGAACGCGATCCGACGTATGACAGGCAGGAGAAATCACAATTTCTTATTTAGATTCTTGATATATTCAACGCGATTGGTGTGTACCTATTCGCATGCGCAGTGAAAAGCAGCGTTCGCGGTTAGTAAAATCCTGAATTTTTAGTAACAGTTCTGTGTTCGCGGGGTTACAATGGAATCAGTTCGTTACCGGTTCGTAACCCGATTAGCAGTCCTGATTTTTGTTGGAACTAAAAGTTCAGTTCGGAATTTCATGCGCATTGTCGACATGGTCAGCTGTTTTCTGTTTTTAGGTACAGAAATAAACCGTTGTATTACAGTTTATTTGTTTCTGCCACTTTTTATGTGGGTTAATATACCTGTTGAATATTTTTTTATATTTTTGTGATTCTGAGCGTATATAAACAAAGGATTTTTAATTGTATTCCGTATGAATGTATGTATGCAATAAAATAAATAAAGATTTAATTAAAAAATATAGACAATATTACAAGATTTTACCATTTCTTGTTGTTTGAATTTTATCTTTAGTTAAATACACATAGGTACTTATGTTAAAAACGAGAGGAGGCAGGGAATCCCTCGTCTTCCGCCGAGAGACCTCGAGTGGCATTCGACAGTATAACAATTTACCTTTTTGTTTAAATTTTTTTTTTTGTATAGTATCCAATTTAACCATGAAAAATCCTAACCAAAAGGCTAGGTTAGAATACATCCTCAGCTGTATAGAAAATCGTTCGCGGTAAATAAAAATTCCGAACTAATAAATAACTAGACATGCGCTTTAAAACAATTCTAAACCAGTTCGGTTCTGGTTCAGAATCGGTTCATTACTAGACCCGCGAACAAAGCATTATTGCTCTTATGATTACTTATTTATGGAAAATGTTAAAGTGCAGTGTAAGTACTAACCGGAGTGAAAGTAATGAGGCAGATAATGTTTTTAATAATGGATTTAAATTGTTTGCTATACAGGGTGTTTTATAATAAAGAGGCCCACAGACGATCAATATTATTGCGAAAAATATTGTACAATAATATTGCTAGTCGTTCCCAAACAGTGCTATCTATTTGCGCAATGACTATATTTAATATACTGCACAATATCTAGTTTTGTTTTGTTGGTTAGGCGGCCCCTGGACCTGCAATAACATTGCACAATATATTTTATTGTGCATTATATTCGTGTGCAGTTGGTCAATAGTTTGAATTGATAGTATTGCACAATACGTAACATTGTGTAATATAATTGATCGTCTAGAGGACGCCTTAAAACATGGATAAGAAAAATGTAGCTGCTTGAAACATGTTTAAAAAAAAACCTTTTTTCTTCTTTTATTGCTTTTGAACCCATATTTAATTAATTGTTTTTGTAAAACAAATACTCTTTCGTATTTGAAAACTGAAATAATGTTTTTATTTTTGAAATATAGGGGTGAAGTTTTTAAAAACAAAAAAAAAAGTTATTACCTTAAAATCTTCTTACTCACTTTTTACCAAAACATATTCGACTGCGCATGTAGCAACCAAGAAAGCAAGAAAAACGTCTTCAATTAACTAACGCCCACCTCCCTTATCTACGCCAGTGTCTTAAGCATGGTAGAGATAGTTTGTTAATACGGGACTTAAATACTTAAATATTAAGAGGTGAAGGAAAGACCACCACAGGCAGCAGTTTCCACATTCTAGAAACTCTAGGGACAAATACACACACAAATTAACAAAGTTGGTGCTTGGGGCCTGCCCAGTTGAACCGTATAAGGATGCATACGTGCGGAACCACGAGTTTCTATGTTAGGAGCTGCAAGTGAAAAAATTATACTGCACAATTCGCTTACGCGGATACGTTTGTTGTGTTTTTACATTAAAAAACATTTTATGAGGAACTGTGACAATGGTGGGAATTGAATGATTAACGGGAGGGTCAAGTGTTAAATTGGCAGCAAATTGTTTAGCAAAAGTTCGGTCTTTTCTTTAAAGGTAGAGCTAACTTCAACTTACAAAATTTGTGGCGAAAAATTATTAGTACAAACATTTCTACGTTTAATTTTGACAAAGGACCAGAAGGATTTACTGCCATTTGAGCAAGAAAAAACTTTGTTTTTTATATGTTTGTTATGGGTCTGGCCAGTGGCGGCGAGCACGTGGGTGCACGGGGGCAAATGCACCCAAAGAGGTGAAATATATGGGTGCAATGCACCCATATGAGAAAAATGTAGATTATAACATTGTAGTCCCCCAAAAGTCAAAATTGTTGTATTTATGTGGGGAGGACCATTTTTTTGTTTTTTCTAAAAGTGTTTCAGATAGTTTGATTGTAGTAATCAAGACGTTTCAACCATAATTAGGGACTCTTGGAGAGTGGGTGTGTTTCACAATAGATTTTGTTGGAGAGTGACAGACTGCAAAGATTTCGGATGCCCTGCCTTAAAGACCAATTTTTAAACATCCTAGCCAGCTCATATTATGGAAACTAAAATCGCCAACCACGATTACTTTGGCCTGTGGAAACTGGGAAATGATACTGTCCATCTTAGTTGAAAATATCAATGAGTGAACATAGGAATTGTTAGATCGAGACCGGTACAAAGAGCAGATCAATTAAGTAGATGATAGAATGAAGTTCGCGCCAAAGGATATCGGGTGGATTCCAGGTTGGAAACTCGAGTAGAAGCCAGGTCGTTGACTGTTTAAGCACATAAGCCGCCATAGGGACCAAATAACAAAATAAGTTCGTAACCTGGAAAAAGAAGGTGGCTGGTGGACATTTTAGAACTTATTAAATTTCTGTATGTATGTACTTATGTACATATGTATATATGTACCTACGTCTGTATAAAATATGTTTATATAACCTTACAGTATCTTTTTCACGTGTGTTTTTTTTTTTCATGCCCGAAAGAGTTTCCTCATTATCCTGGATGTCCTGTAAGGAAGGTTAATTTTGCTTATCTGAAATACTGAAGATATTTATTTTGTTTTATAACATATTGCAGCTACTAATTTGAAGATTCTAAAATTTTTGTACAAAATTCCTATGAAAATGTGAGAGGCGTAATTACTACCTTGTTCCCACCCTAACCTACGCCAGTGTTTCTCATAAAACCCGTATATATTTTCAAATCATACCCAACAGCGTTAAACATTATGTTAAATCTATCGATGAGAACATCTCTATTTACTTTAATAAGTTATTATTTAACATAGCTGGCGAGATTTACATGACTTTCCCATTACCTGAACAAACTTAGACGTACTTAGGCCTAATTGGCAACTCGTATGGTACTTTAATTTTTTTTCTGTTCAGTAAGAACGCCCATTATTACAATGTGGATAAAAATGTGTAAATCGTTGACATTATTGAGTAATTTGTATGCATGAGAACTGGGCGTTTTTATTACATTGATTTCATCTAGATTTTAGATTAATCGATGATAAAGTTAATGTTTTACCGAATTATTTTTAGCTTTCCACAGGGTTTTTCAACAAGAGTAAAACAGTCATTATTATTCATATAAAACATATTAAAATTATACAGGGTACCCCTAAAAAGAGCTATACAAAATGCTACCACAAAGTCCTTGGCCCAAATTACAACGATTTAACTCAATGTATCTTAATCTAAAAGTTGATCGTTTGCAAGATACAGGGTGTCATAGTTTTTATGTTATTTTAGTTATTTTTAAATATTTTATTTATTATAGCGTCATTTTATCGACAAAATTCAATATTCAACGAAGTTGTCTAGAGTAGGAAATCAAAATATGCTTACTGTTTTTGTCGTAAAATGAGAGGAAGCCACTTACAGATCCTTTGCTTTGGTTCAAACTGTCATAACTTTTTTTTGCCTCGGTATATTTTAAATTTTTGTGTATAAAATTTTTATTACTTATTTTTGCACAGAAAAGGTATACTCGATAAATATCCCTACAAGCAACCGTTTTTGAGATATTCTAAATTAAACATTTTATTCCATACACGGAAAAAATCGAAAGGCGTTGTGTGATATAAGAGTGTAGCACAAAATTTGTGTTAAATATGTTTATTATTGACGTATACCTAGGGTCCATAGTGTTATACATTTTAACTGTGTGGGTTACAATTGCATAAATATTAACAGATGTTTTTCCGAGTAGCAAAGTTTGTCATTACATTAATTCACTCTTTATCTAGGCCACCTGGTACTGTACAAAATGGTAACTACAAATTTTATGGGCAAAATACAATGATCTAATGCAATTTACCCTAATCGAAGGGTTGGTGGTTTGCAAAATACAGGTATCAACATTTCCATTTGTTTTGACTTGTACTCTGTATCTGCATAAACATTTACAACTTTTGATTCAAGGCAGTTTGGGTTAAATCGTTGTATTTTGGCTTAAGGAAATTGTAGTAAGTACTTGAGATAATTGTTTACTTGCAATTATAAATTAATATATTTTATGTGGTTGTTATTGTTTTGGTTATTAAATGTTTTAGTATTCTTGTTAAATTGGATTTGTTATACGGGGTGTCCGCTAATTAATGGTACACAGAAAAACTACAGACTTCTTATGTCAAAATACTAGGATTTAACCACACATACCTATATGCAAAAGTTGATAATAAGGAAGATACAGGGTGTCAAAGTGAAAAAAATATTTTTAATTTATTTCAATAATTTTTAATACATTTTAAATATTTTAATAAAACTCGATATCTGGGGGTTCTTTAACATGATCTATTCAGATCTGATAGTATTTTTATGTGTAGACCAGAGGAGGCTAACCACACTATTTTAATTTTTATAAAACGTCCTTACTTTTTGTGCTTCACTGTATAAACCATCAAAGTAAACCAGTAAACTCCCTATGGTTTCTACACAAAAAGGTATACTTTGTAAGAATGGCTCTAAGCAACCGTTTTCAAGATATTTGAATTTAAGTGGTTTTGATACGGGGCCCCTTCAAGGCATGCTACGCCACTGGTATAGAACTTGGCATTCATTTAGATCTTCATTCTTTTTGCGGCGAATCCCACAGCCAAGCATAGTTTTAGCATTAAACTTGGCTAACCTTTTTGACATTTATGTTTTTGGTGGGATAAATATTTGCCCCAAAAACACAAATTATCAGAATACCCAGATGCGAGACTAAGCGTGTTCGTTGAAATCTCTCACCACTATGGTCCCTCCCACTGGGTGGTGGATATACACCCCACGATTTAGTACGTGACTTAATGCTCATCTAGGTGTCAGTTAGTCCCATACTTTTGTTGGTATAGAACGTGAGCATAAGTTAGTTAATTGTGTTTAGTTGTTTGTAAACTTTTATGTTTTTCATTATTAAAGTGTTAGTATAGTGTCTTGTTAAATTTTTTTACCGTTTAATATGGGATTTAAATGTGTATATTTATTCTGTTCCTCCATCACCGGAAGCGGATCACTTTTTAGATTCCCAAAGGACCACTATTATTTTAAGACGATTTAACATAAATACAAAGCTTTATTCAAATTACTTAGACACGTTACTAAAGTTATTGATATTAATCAGTATGTGCCTAAACACAGGAAAATATATTTTTTATTTATAGCCGCACTGCCATTTAAAAGGCTATATTCAAGTTAAAAACAAGGTGTTTTTTCAGTATTTGAAAAATTACATACTTCCAAATAAAAAAAACAAATCAATTAGGTTTGGTTATTACTAAGGCAACATCTGCATTGCTTTAAAAGATTGCGTCGGGGTTTCTTTACAAACTTGTGTTACTCGGCTTTCAATTATTTTGTTTCAATCCCCAGTTACACAAAACTTTTTAATACACAATTAAGCTACAAAACGGAATACCATTAATTCATTTAATAATTTAATAAGCAGTTTTTAGGCACTGTTTTTTTAATGGCTTTTTGTTAAACATTCTAAACCCCCATTAGTTTAATCGTTTTTAAAAATGTTTGTGATCTAAACGTGATATCTACTAGAATATTTTACCGTTCAAAGAATGGGTAAAATGTTTAGTTTGTAAATTCCCAATTAGTGTATTATTCTTTTGTTCCGTTTTTCACACATAAATAAGCTGCATAATTAGTTACTATAAAAGTCTATCTCTCCTTAGCGCCTTGGTGCGGTTTAACCTTTACAAATTTAAAATATTACGATCCATACATTGGTGCAGATGTTCCATTTATTCTTTCTCAAGGTCATAGAAACAAGTAAGCGTAATTTGTCGCAATTTCGCATCTGTATATTCTGATAATTTGTGCAAAAAACTTGCATTAATCAATCTTTTGTATGCTTGAAATAGGTAAAGCAGCAAAGTGTTTTTAATTAGAAATAAAAATACAATGTCGTCTAAGTTTAGTAATTCAGGGTTGTCGTACTTAACGATATGTTTCTGCTGAGAATAGAGACATTTGCACCTCTTAAAAATAACAGACGTTTTTTGCCTCCTTATGGTTATCGTTATTAAAACATAACGATTACGCAGCAGTTTAAGACAGAGATTTTGCAGCCTCTTTAAGAAACTAGGGCACGTTGATGTGCCGCGATTATTTTTTTACCGGGCACGTGTATGACGTCACTACTGTCTACTATCTTTATTTTTACTATATTCTTTTCTTCTTTTGCACTAAATTCTGATATAACACTAAATTGGCAATAATAATATCATTTTACATTAAAAACCTTTTTAAAACCCGTTTTTTACCGATTATGTTTCCTTCTTTACAATATAATTAAAGGTTTGCGTTAAATCAAGTCGCTATGTTTGAAACCACTATACACATAGGTGTATGCATGGTTGCAGCGTTGGCGTGAAAAAATTAGAATTTAATAAAAACGTGTAAAATAACTAAAAAGAGGTTTTTAAGGATGTTGATAAAAATACTGTATACAATTTAGTGTTATATCAAGAATTTTGTGCAAAAAGAAGGCGGAATATAGCCAGCCATGTACTGAAGATGGTTTTAAATTTATAACCTGCAATATTGCAATAATTGCACGCTCAGTAGTGACGTCATACACGTGCCCGGTAAAAATAATCGCGGCACATCAACGTGCCCCTAGTCACTTCGTTTAAGAAATTTATCTTGCGTCTGCGCTGACATAACCTTATTTTGCCTGTGGTTCACTGATTTTAAAGTTAACGAAAAAAATCAGTATTTACTTATTCTTCATAAGATATTATAAATTGATATTTAAATATTTGCAAAACACTTGTTGAGTTCGTTTTTTTAAAGTAGATGCCAACAATACAGTATAAGCAAAACACAAAAGTAAGGTTAAGTTTGGTAGTAGAATAAAAGCAAGTGTGCCAGCAGAACATCTAAATTAATTACTGATTTAGAATATCCAAAAGTGCAAGTCCGTTTGAATTTCTTAACACTATTTGATTTTTACTACTGCTATAGATTTTTCGCCAATTAGAGCCTTTGTATAAATGATATTTTAATTAATACGGCAATAAAATTCTGCTTTTAAATATTTGATAATAAAATTTCTACAATCCGGCAACCACGCAGTTTAACAATAAACGATAACGATAAGCTCTTCGGTATTCATCCGTAATTAAAGGAGTCCGGTATGGTTAATAACGGATAACGGATCATGCTTGCGTTACTGCGCAGTCTCAATAACGTTAACCACAACGGAATTGCAAAATAAGGGGTGCAAAAATGGGTTTCTAATATTCAAAAAGACCCGTTAAAAGTGGAATTTTAAATTGACATTGTATCTAAAAGTATTTGATAGCATCGTAAAATTTATGGATTCTGGATGCCCACACTTTATTTAAAATGGCATTTTCTTCACACTGAAAGACTTTTAACACTTTGTATAATGTTGCAAAGTAGTATTGAGTATTGGAAATATCAAGATAAAGAAAATAACACTGGTCTGCAACAGAAATCCTCCTTTAAATAAAGAAATATGATAAATGTGAGCGTGAAGGCTGCTAATTATAAATTTACTTTTAGTTTTTTTCTATCACATCAGAAATTCTGTGTAAAAGCTTTTTATAATTGCTATAGTTTTGGATTTTTTGTGACGTTCTTGCATGAATGCTACTTTATTCTGTACAGATCGTAATTGTAGACACAAAATAGTTTGAATTAGTAGATAGGAGGGATAAATTTGTCGACCAACGGTGTTTTTACAAATCAAAAAGCGCCCATAAGCAACCGCTCCAGTTAGTCTTCATGTACGTGCAAGAACATTTTAAAAGCGCAAGAATTCGGTACCCTTTCAAAGTAATACAAAAAAACATAAAAAGGCCTCTAATCGGACTAATGCATTACAGAGAGGCGCCAAGCTATCGTTTACGAGCGACGCCAGCCATATGGGATAGCAATCCGTGATTTTAATAGCTTTGGTACAATGGCTTTCATGCTGTGTGACTCAAAAATGAATACTCCAAACTACATGTACAAGTATAAAGGATATGACGACTTCATGACGGGGTGATAGAAGGCAATAACATTGAAGCATAATTGCTTTGACGACACTCTGCAGTTTATTATTGGCCTGCGTAGTAACAGCAAAACATGATCCGTTATCGTTGAATTAACCATACCGGCTCGCTGTGTAATTACCGAACGAGCTACCGAAGTCGCTTATCGTTATCGTCATTGTTAAACTGCGTGGTTAGCCTGATTTGCTAGGTAGAAATGCTTTAATATTAATTAGTTTAGAAGGTTAAAATTTTATTGCCGTAATATATTAAAATATCATTTGATAATACATAAGGCTCTACATCAAGCTGAATAATCTATAGCAGTATATAAAAATCAAATAGTGTTACAGAAATTAAAAATTCTGGACTTGCACTTCTTATGGATATTCTAAAGATCAGACTAATGTCGCAACTGATTAGATAGTTACAATCATCGCACACTTGCTTTTAATTCTACTACCAAACCTAATCTACTTTTTGTGATTTTGACTTATACTGTATTGTTTGCATCTACTTTATAAAAACGAAATCAATAAGCCAGTGTTTGCAAATATTTAAACATCTATTTATATCTTATGAAGAATAAAAGCATCAATTACTGATTAGATTCGTTAAACTTTACACAATCGGTGAACCACAGGAAAAAATAAGGTCTATGTGTCGAAAGCGCAGACGCAAGATAAATTTCTTAAAGCAGAGGCCTGCAAAATCTCTGTTCGGTTAACATTGAGCTGCTCGCTGAATCATTATGTTTTAATAACAGATAACCATAAAGTGAGGCCAAAAAACGTCTGTTACTTTAAGAGAGTCGCAAAATGTTTAACTTCTGATATCTAGATATATTAAAATAATGACATTTGTTAAATAAAATGCTGAGTCTCAAATAAAAGATACTAATAAAAATATAAAGAAGAAAATGATGATCATTGATTTCAAGTAAAGAAAATATTTTTCCTTTATTTCCTATAATGCCAGGTCTATTTTTTTTATGAAGACCATGAATAAGAATGGTGAAGGTTTTCAGTACTTCAACAACTCAAAATTTCCTAAAGCCCTGGAGTGATGCAAAAATAAAAACAAATGTAAAGATGGGTCCAAATTTAATTCATTCTGGAAGCGATGCCGCCAAGTACACAAAAATGATAAAGTAATGAAACCCTTTTGTGAACAATGATTTATTGCAGCAAAAAATATTTAACCCGACGAGTTTCTAGTACCACGCCACGTGCCACCGGTTTTATAGTAGGCAGAGGCGAAATAAGAGAATGTTTTGTAAGTAGGTGATACGTGTTTTAGCAATGTATTTTTTATTATTTATCTAAAAATATGTAATCAGGCTCAGTCCGAGGCTAGGTGCATTCGAAAAGGTTTGTTTACTTTATCATTTTTGTGTACTTGGTGGCATCGCTTTCAGAATGAATTAAATATGGGCCCATCTTTATCTTTGCAGTTTCGCAAATTCAAAACCTTATAAAGGACACTCATTTTCAAAATTAAGTTGGGTTGCGGTAAAAAAAAGACCATAAAACCTTTTCTGGAATGGTACCACAATTTTCGAAAATAAAAACAAACACTACCAACAAATTATTCAAAAACTGTGAACTTCTAATACATTTCCAAAATAAAATACCGTGTCTTTTAAAATTAAATTTTCACAAATTTTCTTGATTTTCTTTCCCGCTAACCTGGATGCAGTATTAGATAAACATGGTTAAAGTATTGGACAAAAAGATTTATGGTATTCTTTAAATTGCATGTTTTCAAAAAGTGGTCCATTTTAGGAAATCTTACCCTACTTTACTCTTAAGCAAAAATTACATTTTTGGTCATACTTTATAGATGACAGAGTACAATTTGATATTTGATTGTTGCCTTTTTGATTTGGGACAATGCAGACCATTTTATAAAGAATATTTTTGTACAACTAATTTTAAAAAAGTTTCTCATATGACGCCAACTTATAGTCCCTGGGCTAGTAATGAAAGGGACTTCATGATAAGAACACTTTTAAAACCTTTTTAAAGGGATTTCTTTTCACGAGTAAACCACAAATATTTATACCGGCATATATGGAAGAGGCGCTTTAACCCAGCCTGTCAATGTCAAATGTTTCGGGTGTCAGACTGGGCGAACGCGTCACTTTTTTGTCGGGCAAGTTTACTACAATAACATGTAGTTTTTAAACATTTTGCCGAAAATGGTAAGTGTTACAGTCATGAAACCATAAGGCAGATTTTGTGATTGCAACCCTTACGATTTTTTGCACAATGTTTAAAAATTGTATGCAAAACATTGTGGTAAACTTTTCCGATAAAAAAGTGACGCGTTTGCCCACTCCGACATCCGAAACCTTTGACAGTGACAGGCTGGAGTTGAGTTTATGAATTCCTACTACGCTACAACACCCTACCGTGCTGAAATGCAGGAGGATTTAATGGGAGTTTTTATTTTAGAACACTGTAAAAATACTACTACGCGCCAGCACAAATATCGCGTAGGAATTCATAAAGTAGAACGCAGAAATCAGCTCTATAATTGCTACGCATGTTGTAACCTGGGATGTTTTAAGTTTTTAAGTACAAGCAAATTTGTTTTTATATTTGGAATTCATACTGCATGGCAACAGGAGACGCTTCGTCCCCGCCTTAAATCTTTTTACTTTACCGCCTTATTGCATTTAATTGAATCATACGGTTGTTTTCTTTTAGTTTTATGTGAATTTTAAACGATTTATAACCTAAAAGTAATGCGTCAATGTTTGTTTTTCCATTTAATTTTTCTTTTTGAAATGGCGCCTAGCTGTGAGTTTGACATTTATATCTGTCATTTCCTGTCTAAAATTTGGTTTATGTTGTCTCACTAAAGTCTTCAAATTTTCGTGAAAAAATACCAAACAATTCAAAAGTTATAAGATGAGGTCCTGAATTTAGACAAGCACTGTATAATGTTTTGTCATATTTTTTGGCTTTGCTAACATCATTTTGTAATACCTCGTATCAAATTTAAATTAAAAGTTAAAATATTTATTAGCCTAATAAATAATAAATATAATAAATACTTGCTGTATAACCATAGTCAAAAGACAAAACAAATAAAAAAATAATAGCTTAATAGCTAGCCAATAAAAATGTACAATTACAGGACTAAAAGTTTAATTTTAATATTTTTAAAAATAAAATTTTGAAATCAAACCGAATATGTAATAACAAAATTTTTAAAAAGAACTTATCAACTATGACTTTTTCTAAAAATGGTTATGTATTAATTATCTTTCTGTATTTGAGCTGTTTGATTGATTCACTTTGACTGATTTGTAATGCTTTGGGCCAGACCGTTTGTACAGTTAAATTTCATTTGTAATAAAATTATGCGTTTGCATGCTTTTAAATTTCTTCCAAACTGTAGCTACAAGCATTTACGTATAGTTTAGAGTGGTAGAGCCCGGAGTGTGATACTGTTCGTATCTTGCTAGCTGCGTTTTAACTCCATGAAGACGCTGACACGTAGTAGGAATTCACAAACCACGCTTATGCATTTGCATGCTTTTAAATTCCTCCTAAACTGCAGCACCAAATTTACGTAGGATTTAAAGAGAGTAAATAAAGGTGATACTGTTCGTATTTGCTACTGCGTTTCAACTCTATGAAGGTGCTGACACGCAGTAGGAATTCACAAACCGCTTATGCATTTGCATGCTTTTAAATTCCTCCCAGACTGCAGCACCAAACTTACGCAGGGTTTAAAGAGGTAAATAAAGGTGATACTGTTCGTATTTGCTACTGCGTTTCAACTCCATGAAGGTGCTGACACGCAGTAGGAATTCACAAATCGCTTATGCATTTGCATGCTTTTAAATTCCTCCCAGACTGCAGCACCAAACTTACGTAGGGTTTAAAGAGGTAAATAAAGGTGATACTGTTCGTATTTGCTACTGCGTTTCAACTCCATGAAGGTGCTGACACGCAGTAGGAATTCATAAATCGCGGCTGGGTTAAAGCACCTCTTCCGTATATGGCGGTATGAATATTCGTAGTAGACTCGTCGAAAAGGTTTCTTATCATAAGGCCCATTTTCTTTAATGGCCCAGCGACTATTACGTAAACTTACACTCTGCAGTTTCTGTTGTATTTTTGCTATTATGCTTATTAATTTTTGTTTATTTTAAAAACGATTTTTATCCAAAACATTTATAGTCTTTTAAAACCTTTGAAAGTATTTCTTAGAGCCGTTTGCAACCCTTAGCTTAATCAATCAGATAAAAATCTCTCTCTCTCTCTCTCTATTTTTTTCTTGGTTTTGATCCCTTCAGGTCCAATCCACCACTCTCCCCCTTCCGGACTATGCTTTCCCGGGCTTCGTCGGCGGAAAATCTGGATAATCGAGCTCGTAGCTCCCAGAAATTCCAAAAGAAAACAAACAATTCAACAATCGATGCAATGTATAAATTGTCGGCTGTCAAACCAAGATCTGCTACTGGTGTTACGTATAACCTTCACTTTCACTACTGACAGTTCCCATGGCACGCCCATCTATTTCCCGCCATTTGAGAAATACCTCGTGTTCACCACCAATCAGGATACCATCAGCTTACAGGAATCTTCGCTCACAGCGGTTAGATCCAGAAGAAAGATGCCGTCAATTTAGCGTGAATCTTTCCTTGATCCCCGAAGGTAAAAACGTCCGGACGGCATCTCTAACCGCCACTCCGGGAAGAACTTTGTAGTCCTCTACGCACATCCGCACTGTCCGGAGGTCAAGCAAAGAGTCTGATAAAAAATTCTCAAAATAATATAATATTTTTCAATAAAAACAATTACATATTTTGGTTTTGGCCTATTGTTGTTAGCTTTAAAAACAATAAAAAAAAAGAAAATTGTTGCAATTTGTTATAACATTTGGTTCTCGTTGACTTGCTTTATTAAATAAAATTTCTGACGCAATGCAGTGCAACGTAATGCGCGTGAATAATCAAAAATATAGCAAATACCGAGCGTTACAAAATCAAATCAGCGAAAAAAACTATTCTGCACGTAATTCGTGACATTCTTCGAGCTTAGGCAGTACCGACGGAGTAAGTACCCAAGTAAAATTGTTTCTGGCTACTCTAAATTAGTTGAATCTGCCTACTCGCGTATTCATTTAAATTATTTCAGGGGCGTACCTAATGGCAAAAATAATAATAATAAAAAATTTTCGAATTAAACAAAGATACTGAGGTTTTAGATTTTTTTATCTTTGACACTCCATGAAGGCTGAAAGCCTAAATACTTCAACGTACCGTGGGTGTCCTAAGCAGGGTAAGAGGAAGTTTGTTAACACGGGACTTAAAACCTGAAGATTTGGGAAGGAAAGACCTCCTGCTGGCAGTAGGTTCCACAGCGTCTAGAAACTCTAGGATAAAAGAACGAACGAAATGGGAAGTTCAGTCTTTCCACTGGAAACTGTATACGATGCATACGTGCGGCATCACGAGTTTCTGTTGGGAGCTGCAAAGAGAGGGACTATACTGGATAATTCGTCGGAGCAGAAACAAAAGTATCTATAGAAGAGCGATAGATCTCCCACAGCTCGACGATGGGCAAGAGAAGGAAGTCTTTGAGTAAGTAAAGGATCATTAATAAGACGAACAGCCCTTCTTTGAATGGCATCAAGCATGTTGAGGGTTGCAGGGAATGCCATTCCCCAGACATGAGAACAATATTCCAGAGAGGGTCGAATTTGGGACACATACAAAGTGTATAAATTGAAAGAGAAAAATACTTTTTTGGCTCGGAAAGAATCCAAGCTTTTTTGAAGCCGCGGTGGCTATAGATACAATGTGTTTATGCCAGTTAAGGTTATTCTCAAATGTGACGCCTACAAGGTTAAATGTGTCCCGCTCTGCAAAACCTGGCCACCATACAAAGAGTGTTTGATGATTTTTTTCGGCGACAAGGAACATGATTGTGATTTGGATGCATTAAATTGAACGATTTTTTGGTGCCCCAACTAACATCAAATTGAGATCCTGTGAAAGAGAATAAGTTTCTGATTCCTAAGAATGTTTTTTTTAATCTTTTTCGACATCCTACGAAGGCCTAAGCCTAAATATCAGAGTACCGTAAGTGTCGGGTTATTAGATGTTTAACTTATCGTTCCCCCTGTTCCGTCAACGTTGTCCAAGCACTAAAACATGCAATTATGCATTTTACAGCACCTTTTAGACAACGCGGTAGTGCCATCATGGACGTTATTTTTAAATACCTACTACCTAAATATATCTCCCCCACTGGGAATCGAACCGGCGGCTTCTGGCTTCGAAGATCAAAGCTCTGTTCACTGCGCCACGGGGAGACAATCCTTGAGTGATTTTAAAAAGAAATTTCAAAAATTTAATTTAAATCCGTCTAGGGTAATTATCTAGAAGTTGCAGCAACATCGATTTTGACAAAATTTGATCTATAGGTACAGGGGTTTCTTGGGGCGCTTATCACGAATCTGAGAGATTTTTTTTAGAAACGTTTCGTTTTTCAGATATCCTTTATCAAATTTGAAAATCAAATTAACCCTATTTTTACTATATTGCCCCTTCTTTCTGCATACAATTCTTAATTAAATGCAAATGTGGGAGGCAATATTTAATTTAAACCCTTTAAAATCTGTTTTTTTTTAATTAATTAACAACTCTTTTTTAAATTGCAAATCCTTAGAATTATAAATGCTGCAACCAAAAATACACATAATTCTACCGAAGTAACTGCGATGGAAATGATTGAAAGTAAAACTTTGTAATTCAATGAAAACAAAAAGGTGTAAAAGAAATAAAAAAAAACAATTTTTAAATGATGTAAATCAAACACTTTGGGCCAACTTAGCTGTAAATTGAGGATGGTTTGAAAAAAAAAGTAAACATAGTTACAAAACGGATAATTTTGATTTTTAATTTTGATAATGGATCGAAATTATATAGGATGATTCAGGATTAAATGCTGATCCTTGAAGGTGTAAATCCATAGATGCTTTAAAAAAAACGTTTAAATGTCCTAGCATTTGAAAGACAGAGTGTGGTAAAGTTTTACAAAAAGATATATATTTGTTATACTATCCCAAATATTTTAGCAAAGTTTGGTATACAGCTACTTGGCATTAAGAGATATTTTCTAATTTACAATTTTTTTGTTTTTCAGTGGCTCAGGAGTTTGTACTGGCATTTTTCTGTAACTTTTAGACATATTCTGTATTTTTAAATTTCATTTTGAAACGCCTTGTAGAATATTTATTATAATAGTATTTCATAATATCGACATTTTCCCTTAATACCCTTATAATTCAAAAAGCAAAGAATCGCAAAATAAATAAAAAAAAATCTTACAAGGCATTTTTAGGATAATACTTTTTTCATCCAATCTCGTTCTTGTAGCCATAGGCGTAGTCAGCCTTAAGGTATAGGGGACCTCCCTTAAAAATAGTTGTACAAATAATGAAATAAAATGGAGGACTTCCTTTTCGAATCTCGAGTTGTAGCGGACGTGCCGTAGAGAACTACAAAGTTCTCCCAGGTTTTGGCGATTGGAGGAACTGTACGGTCGTTTTTCACCCTCGGGAATCGAAAAGAAACTCACATTGTAATCTAGTAGTGCGGTGGAAGTATTTTCCGAAGACTGGAGTGATTCCTAAAAACTTTTTTCCTCATCGCACGTGGTTGCGTTTGTCTATGGCGACTAAGGGCACATGCTCGCGAGGGGGGAAGGAGGCTGACAGTAACCGGTTATATCTGGACATTTGGTCTGCACTTTTGCAGCATTTAGATGTGCAATTCATCGATTCAATATTATTGGAATTATTTAAAATCAGTTTAATATAGTGATAGTGTCGGGATAACCGGGAGTTTCGAGCTCGCAATCCGGCCAATCCCACGGGCGAGTGCTGGCAAATCGTCCAGGGGACGAACGAAAATAATTAAATTAAAAAAAAAGAAATAAAATGTATACCAATGGGTATTTACTTTGTATGATGTATTATAATCTATGCTTTTTTAAATTTTTAATTGCTTATTTGGGAAAAATGTTTACTTAAATAAAAAATATATGTTGGCTTTGGGAAAAGGGAGCTCTGCAACACGACAAGTTGATTAAAAGACATGTTTTTATATTAATGTTACGCCCATGAGCTATTGTAGTACTGTGATACTACCCAACTAGGTTTTGCGTTAATATTTCCCAACCAAGTTAAATTTTTCTCAATATTATAATTTGCGTTTAACATTTAAACTAAAGGTATTTTCTAAATTTAAAACAATATTAAAAATCTTGTTCACGATATTTTAGTCAGAAATAATAAATAAGTACATTTTTTTATTGACTATATTTGGAAAATGTATGAAAATGTTGGTTTATCTTTGATAAGTATCTGGTTTTATAGGTTAAAGTACATATAAATGCAGTCAAATTAAGTAATTATGTAATTTAATAAACTAAAAGATTATATTATTTATTGCACTCTTTATAGATAACAAAAGTATAGAGGGTCTTTCATAGGTTCCTTAAAACGGCGGTGGTAAACGGGGCGCAAGGCCTTTACTGAAGTTTTATTGAACAGGTAAATGGGGCGCAGGGATCTTGGGGTCAATAAAATCGTATAGGTAAACGGGGCGCAAATGTTTTCTTTAAAGTAAAGTTATCGAAATAAAATGTTGGTTTATTTTTAAAAATTTTATTAATTACGAAACATTTATTGCATCAAAAAATATTTACATATTATACCCTTGACAAATACGAAGTACATTTTACAAAATGTAGTCTACTTATTTCTTTTAACCTATATTTATTCACAAGTTTTCCTGTGACCCACATCCCTTCTCGGGAAGGGCTGGCGCCCCATTTACCTATGATATAAACGTAACCTTACAGGCGTGCAGGTAAAACAGATATTTTCGCGCCTCGTTTACCTCCGTCCCCTCAAAACACTAAAAAGGTATTTTCTATCATTAACCATAATATAACCATATGACCATGCGGATAAATCAATGACATGACATAATGGACCGGCCCCGACTTATTGAGTGTATTCCTTTTACCTTGTAGAACTGTTTCTGAACCGTTCTCTGAACTGTCAATAGTGTCAAGAACGGTTCTACAACATGAAAAAATGTCAAAAAATTGTAAAAGGAACACTTATGGTGTCGTTCTGGGCGGGTCTGAAGCATAAAAGGAATACATCAATTGCTGCTGTGAATTTATTTGCGGCCAACGAAAGAGACAGAGGTCCGAGAGAGAGATGGAGCTAATTACGGCAAAAAGCCCGACAAGTAATGGAATTGAAATGGGAATATGGGGTTTAAAGTATACTTTCAGAACATTGTGCTTATTTGTTAAACTTTTTTGACTTTTATAAATAGATCAATGAATTTTTCGTATATTTTTCTTTCTTTGTCTAATGTAGTTTTTATGATTTAAACGTACATTTTGTTAAAGTAGCTATAAAAATAAAGAATTAAACAAAAATTTTTAGTCTTTTGAAAAAGTTTTTTTTTAGTATATCCGGTTTTTATTGAACCTAGAACACCAGTAAATAATAAATAATAAATTTTATCTACTTTAACATTACAATGAAAATATTATCTAAACAATGTGCCTTTTTGTGGTGCCTACCTGTGGAATTTCGTAGTGTCGCCTTTATAGCTGCACATGAGTGAACCATATTGAACAACAAGTAAAGTCCAAAATTTCGATCACAATTAACTTTAGAACACAAGAAATCACTTTTAAATTCAACTGCTTTTTAACGGGAAACGAATATAAACGCACGTTTTGCCGTAATTAGCTCTATCTCTCTCGCACTGCTCTGGCATCAATAAGATATCGCGAGGGCCGGTCCATTATATTATTACGAAAAAATCAAGAGATCAAAATTGTTTTTAAGTGAATAAAATTAAAAAAAATACTTTTTGTTGCAAGAAAAATAGTGTCATACCATATTTAACTATAACTACTAACTATATGCAAAATTTGAGGCCGACTCCGATTCTGTAAACAAAAATAGGGGTTACATTAAGAAAAAACAACTTTTTAGCCATTTCTGGGACACCCTGTATACATCAAAATGTTTTTAGAACCTGCAAGCATTACGAGTTTTATACAGGGTGTTTCTAAACAAATGCGAAACATTTTAGGAGGTGATTTTCTACCAAAAAATAAGAAAAAACTTCATATAAACATGTCCTAAGCGTCTTAGTTTTTAAACTACCGGGTGTTAAATTTAAAAAAAAATATTGTTTTTTAATAATAACTTTTATACTCATTGAGATATTTTTCAAAAATTTGGGAGCACAATTTGCACTTTATGTCAAAAAACTTTTAATGCATAGAAAATGTTTTTCAATTTTTTAAAAAATATCTGAATGGTTATACTCGTTTAAGATATTATAAAAAAAAACAGTATTTTATAAGAAATTTTAACACCCTGAAGTTCAAAAACTAAGACGTTTAGGACAAATGAAGTTTTTTTCTTATTTTTTGGTGGAAAATCACCTCCTAAAATTTTTCGCATTTGTTTAGAAAACACGCTGTATAAAACTTTTTCATATCTCGTTAAGAACAGAAATATTGGACTTTCTCGGACAATTGGGCCACCCTGTATAAAATAATTGTGTAACTAAAAATCCGCTAATTTATTTTATCAAAGTGATAAATTGCCAATTGGTTTTTTTTTATTAAGAATGAAACAATAAATTAGCAGCAGTCCATTGTTGTTTAAATATTAACTATTAGCGTTCATTCTCACTTTTATTTATTGGCTCATTTTTATCTGTCAAAAGTGACGTTAGTTTGCAATATTAACAATGTTTATTTCGCTGGTTACCATGTTATATATATGTATAGGTTTGGCTGATTTAATCAGCTGTTTCTGAAACACTAGGTCACGAAATCCATATTTGAAAATCGCACTGATCGAATATTTAATCAGAGTAAACAGCGGCTTTTTGGAATTATGCAGGTTATTAGCAGTAAATACAGGGTGATTCAAAAATCAAGCACGTAACTTGAGGCAATGATTCTACATGTAGTCTAGTCGAGAAGTTAATTTCCTGCGGAAAATAGTTACAAGTCTCGTAAAAAATGGTCGATGGCTTAAACGATCCGGAATGGCATCTAGAAAAAGACATATTTTTGGGTTTTTTTCTGCAAAGAAAAATTTCAATTTAGTTATTACGAAAAAAACTGAAAAAAAATAGCTTTCCAGCTTTTTGCCAAAATCTCGAAAAGTATAATAGCAAGGGGGCCAACGATGCTAAATAGGGATTTACTCGAGAGTCATAGAAACCCATTGGGTTGCAAAGCTTAGATGATAAGAAAAAATGTTATATAATGTATACCTTTTCATCGGTGGTGGAAGCGCCTATACATTTTTAATGGATGGTAATTAGTTGGGTACTCGCCAAAAATGAAATTAAAAGTACTAAAAAACCAAAAAAATTAAAACAAGTAAAAAGATACTTTAAAATCGACGTTTCGGTGGCAAATCTGCCACCGTTGTCAAGATAAATTGAATACAAATAATAAAAAATAAAAATTTACTATTATTGGGTTTTAAATTTTAAAATTTTAATGTTTTTTAGGAGATTCTGAAATGTCTTTGACATTAAATGTCAAATATGTTTGTTTGGTTATAGTGTCATAGTGACATAGATAACTGGTTGCTGGTGTATTTATTGTTTATATTACAAAAAGGTGAATAGTTAGTTAATTTTTAGTCTTCCTGAAGATACTTCAGTATCAAGCAAAGGCAACCAAGTGTTATTTAAATTAACTGAAATTGATGCTACACAATTATTTTTATTTAATAATATATACGCACTTTCTTTGATTTTACGTTTTTGAACAAGTTTCCTTTGCTAAAATGCTCGAAGCATCCCAGTTTATTCTATGATTGTTATCAAATGCGTGTTGGCAGATTTTTGATTTATGAAATTCTGTGTTTTTAATGTATGATCTGTGTTCTTTTATGCGTTTGGCTAATGGTCTACAAGTTTCACCTATATAAAAACTTACTGCATTCGCAAGGTATTTTATAAATGACATTTTAGTTTGGTGGAGATATATAGATGACATTTTTTCTATATACCAACATGACGAACACTGTTTAAATAATTTTTTAACACACATTACTACACAAGAACCAACTATTAAGTTTACGTTAGAAAAAGAAAACAACTCACAACTACCATTTCTTGACATTTTAATAAAAAAGATTTAAACAATTTTGAAACAAAAATCTACAGAAAGCCTACACATACAAATAGATACTTAAATTTTAACTGAAATCACCCAATAATGGTTAAAAAGGAGTTGTAAAAAGTCTATTTGATAGAATTAAAGTCATTTGTTCAAATCAAAATATAAATATTGAAAAATATTATTTAAAAAATATTTTAATTCAAAATAATTATCCTCTTGATTTTATAAATAATTGTTTCCTTGAATTTGAAACTCCAGTTATAAAGACAAAATCAAAATAGACCTATTACAAATTTATTTTTACCATACATTCCCGGACTATCAAATAAAATTCAACGAATAGCACATAAATTTAATATTCGCACAATCTTTAAAACACAAAACACTATCAGATCTCAATTAACAAAAACAAAACCATACAACTTAAATGAAAATACAAAAAATGTCATTTATAAAATACCTTGCGAATGCAATAAGTTTTATATAGGTGAAACTTGTAGACCATTAGCCAAACGCATACAAGAACACAGATCATACATTAAAAACACAGAATTTCATAAATCAAAAATCTGCCAACATGCATTTGATAACAATCATAGAATAAACTGGGATGCTTCGAGTATTTTAGCAAAGGAAACTTGTTCTAAAAAACGTAAAATCAAAGAAAGTGCGTATATATTATTAAATAAAGATAATTGTGTAGCATCAATTTCAGTTAATTTAAATAACACTTGGTTGCCTTTGCTTGATACTGAAGTATCTTCAAAAAGACTAAAAATTAACAAACTATTAACCTTTTTTGTAATATAAACAATAAATACACCAGCAACCAGTTATCTATGTCACTATGACACTATAACCAAACAAACATATTTGACATTTAATGTCAAAGACATTTCAGAATCTCCTAAAAAACATTAAAATTTTAAAATTTAAAACCTAATAATAGTAAATTTTTATTTTTATTACTTGTATTTATCTTGACAAAGGTGGCAGATTTGCCACCGAAACGTCGATTTTAAAGTATCTTTTTACTTGTTTTAATTTTTTGGTTTTTAGTACTTTTAATTTCATTTTTGGCGAGTACCCAACTAATTACCATCCACTAATGAATCCGCCAAACTACAGAACATATCTTCTATACATTTTTAAATATGTCAAAAAATACTAAATTTCGGCTTAGGAAGTCGTTCCGATCGTATCGGATTTTATATTTTTTGTTTTCCATGAATTATTTTTTTCAAAATAAAAAATAGCCACGCTCGACAATGTCAAAATAACGTGTTCTTAACCTTTAAGCTGCCCTCGCGCTTTTTGAATGCTCGATTTCAAATTGCTCTAAAAGAGATCCGTCTTGAAAGTCCCTAGTGATCGGCAATCTGGTAACATTTTTTTCTCGGGAGGTCAGGAAATTGTCTCTCTGATGAGCTAGGAGACACCCCAAATTCTTTTAAAACACCTTGAATTGAGTATGACAATAATAAAAACAATAATTTTTAAACTAAGACATCTGCAAACAAGACTTTATGTTCATGGCCTGAAGTTTTTCTCTTAGAGTAGCCCTGTATAAAGTTTATCGGCAGCTGTTCATCTGGAACAACCTCGTATATGCTTCTTTTTTTTATTTAAAGTAGGTATTAACTAAATATTTGGCAAAGATTGATCCATATTTGGTTCATTCTGAAGAGTGGAAATGCCGCACGAAGTTCACAAACATGATAGCAAAGAAACCCTTTTGTAAACAATGATTTATTGCAGCAAAAAATATTTGCAACCCGACGGGAGTTTTGGGTACCACGCCACGTGCCACCGGTTTCATAGTAGGACAGAGGCGAAATAAGAGAACAAGTGCTCGGTAAGCAGTGGTGATACGTGCTTTATAGCAATTTTTTTATTATTTATCTAAAAATAATATGTAATTAGGCTCTGGCCGGGGCTATGTGCATTCAAAAAGTGGTTGTTTACTTTATCACTTTTGTGCACTTGGCGGCATCGCTTTCAGCATGGATCAAATATGGACCCATCTTTACCTCAGTTTCTTTTGTAATACAAAAACGGTTTTAGGAAAAATTACAAAAACACATTTTTTTAAATTTCTCACCTCGTACCTGGAAAAGTTAAGATATTTGGGACATAAGGCAGCATCTTATTCTCAGACACTGTGCACATTAGTGTAACATTTTTCGAAAAAAAAAAACCAAATGAACCCTCCCCTGCATGCAAACACAGTTCTTAAGAATCTTTCATATAATGATTCCACAAATAAAGGATAAAAAACAAAAGCATAATGGCAGAAAACAATAGAGTCTGCATGGCAGCCTGGATCATTTTCAGAAGAGACAAACAAATATAATCCAGACTTGGGCGGAACGACGTTTTGTTCCTTTTGCAAAATTTATCATATTACTTTAATATAGACTTTGCTTTAAGTTGATATATTTCACAATTGGTTTAAGGAAGTTTGGAATGGCTTAGGTAATTGGAATCTTTTGAAAATTGATGTAGGAAAATTTGTCAGATATAGTTTAAAGTTTGGGTATTGGTCTGTTATAAATAGGTTTTTTTTTTGTTATATATAGAAAATAGAGTGATTAAAATTGTTTTACTTATTATAAAATTCCAACATCTAGAAGTAATGCGTCAAGTGTCAAACTTAATCAAACTTTGACCTTTTATAGACCAGGTCTATGGGCGCCAATGTATCAAAATTATCTCTCTCTCTATTTTTTTCTTGGTTTTGGTCCCTTCAGGTCCAATCCACCACTCTCCCCTTCCGGACTATGCTTTCCAGGGCTTCGTCCGCGGAAAATCTGGATAATCGAGCTCGTAGCTCCCAGAAATTCCAAAAAGAAAACAAACAATTCAACAATCGATGCAATGCATAAATTGTCGGCTGTCAAACTAAGATCTGCTACTGGTGTTACGTATAACCTTCACTTTCACTACTGACAGTTCCCATGGCACGCCCATCTATTTCCCGCCATTTGAGAAATACCTCGTGTTCACCACCAAACAGGATACCATCAGCTTATAGGAATCTTCGCTCACAGCGCTTAGATCCAGAAGAAAGATGCCGTCAATTTAGCGTGAATCTTTCCTTGATCCCCGAAGGTAAAAAACGTTCGTACGACACCTCTAACCGCCACGCTGGGAAGAACTTTGTAGTCCTCTATGCACGTCCGTACTGCCCGGAGGTCAAACAAAGAGTCATCTATCAAAATTTATTCTCATGGATTTTTTTTCAGAATCATGTTCAGAATAAAATGCTGATTACGAAGACCCATGCTGCCAGCTCAAATTTAGGTTAGAATTTTTTTAAACCGCAATTGTTTTGACAGTTAGGAAAAAATATATATTGCATCAAATAAAATTTTATTTTATTTCTGACTAATTTTTCACCGAAAATGACTCTTTACATTTTTTCGAAAAATTATTATTTATGAAATTTTAACCGTTTAAACAACTGAAAATGGGCAAATTTGCCCAACTTTGCTATTTAAATAATGTTGGACAATATGAAAAATTTGACATGATGTATTTTTTTAATAGAATTCTTCAACTTTTTGTAACAATCGTAAAGTAAGCGATTTGACAATTTTGACTTTCTAGATATATTTTTTATTTTTTAACAAATTGTATTTTCTTGTTTTTAATCCACGAAAATCTTTGGACTTTCCCTGTATAGATATGGTCTCCATATAAACAGCACCCAGATTGGTCAGATGTATTGAAGGATACCGCGGCAACTACCTTAGCCGCGACACCTTAGAGTAAATCTGAGTGTTGTTTATACAGGGTGATTCAAAATCGATTACGAAACTTAAGGGGTGATTTTACTTAATTAGAAATATAACTTAGAAACTTTTAATAAGACAAGATAATATGAAGGTGATGACACATATAAAAACTTTTATTGACACTATTTAAAAATTAACAATTACAATACCAATAGGTATAAAATAAAGGTAATAACAATAATGTTTACATACTGGTTCATCACATGTATTTCTAACACCAGCCCTTAAACATTACTGTTTTAAAACTAAACCAAGTTCTTGACAGAAAGCTTCATGTTTGGGTCTTCCCAAACTTTTTGTTAGAACATCAGCCATCATCTGATTTGTGGGTAAATATTTCAAATCTATTTGATCTGACTGGATAGCTTCTCTTACGAAGTGGTGTCGAATGTCAATGTGTTTAGTTCTACTGTGATATCTTTGATTCAAAGCCAATTTTTGAGCTGACTGGCTATCATTGAACAATGTGACACATTTTTTCTCATTTACCAACTTCAACAAACTTTGCAAGAAAATGGCTTCCTTCGTTGCTTCAGACAGACCCATGTATTCAGCTTCAGCACTTGATAATGCTACTGTTCTTTGCTTTTTACTTTCCCAGGAAACTGCAGCACTGCTAAATTTAAATACATAGCCTGTATAGGATTTTCTGTCTGTAATATCCCTCCCCAATCGGCATCCACGAAGCCTTCTAAATCTTTTGGTCTTTGGAGAAGAATAGACAGTAGTCCATAGTGCCCTTTAGGTACCGAAGAACCCGTTTTGCAGCTTTAAAATGTTCTTCGTTGTAGCAGGTGTTAAACTGACTTAAAAAACTTGTTGAGTATGCAATGTCTGGTCTTGTACACACTGCCAGGTACATTAAAGAGCCAATTATATTCTGATACGGCAACTTTGAATCAGGAATTAAATTTTCATGTTTATTAAATTTTTTGTTTTGTTCTAAAGGTGTTTTTACGGAGTAAATGGTTCATCAAAGTGTGCTTGGTATGCCACAAAGCCAGGAAGTTCTTTTGATGTCCTGCTTCGCAAATAGTATCGAACATTGTTATTTGTACTTGGCTCTTCACTAGGACTGTCATTTGCCTTTAGCGATAAACTGTCATCTGGTCCTTCAAACGATACAACACTTTCATTTGACTGTAGTACCTATATGTGGTTCCTCATCAAAAACTATTGGTATATCTTGACATATTTTGATATCTTGATGGTTAACTTTGGTTTTTACGTCTTTTGTCTTTTCAAAATAGGTGTGCGTCTCTAAAAATGTCACGTCTCTTCCTTTGATTATTTTCTTTGGATTTATCGGATCTAACAGTCTGTATCCTTTTGTATTTTCACAATATCCAACGAAACATAGCTTTTACCCTTGGGATCTAACTTCTTTCTTTGACCATCGGGTACATGAAGATAAGCTTTGCAACCAAACACTCTCAGATGTTGTAGATTTACCTTTTCGCCAGACCATTTTTCCTGCGGACTACAGTTAAATAACGCTTTTGTAGGGGAATGATTTTTCAAATAGATAGCCGTGTTAGCAGTGGAAGCGTGCTGGGCCCATAACCAATTAGAAATATAACTTAGAAACTTTTTAATAAGACAAGATAATATGAAGGTGATGACACATATAAAAACTTTTATTGACACTTTTTAAAAATTAACAATTACAATACCAATAGGTATAAAATAAAGGTAATAACAATAATGTTTACATACTGGTTCATCACATGTATTTCTAACATACTTAACAATATAAGGGTAGAGCTTCATATAATTTTTTTCAAAATGTCATTCGTTTTCGACTTACAAGCCGTCAAAGTTCAATTTTTATTTTGGTTTTTTTGCCATATAGTATTTATTTTTTAACCGATCCAGTTGATATTTGGCACACAAATCGAGCTTTGCATGACATAAAAATCTTTTGTGGATATGTATTTTCTCATCCAGCAAGACTTTTTATTAAGAGACACTTTTTTTGTTATGTTAATAAATAAAAAGTTTTCCATTTGGAAAGAACTTTGGAAGACATATAAAAAAGTAATCTATTTTTAAAGAAAAAAATATGTAAGTGACGTGTTTTAAACCCTTTTTTATTAGGATCTTTAATAAAGCTGGTAATATTTCAAAATATAAGTTCGTTGAAGTGAGTCATATAAGCTGGGAAAATATCTGTTTGTTTTTCTTCTTAGAGTTTATGGACATAAGATTTTTGATTAGCTTTTGTAAAATACGCTACTGAACTATTTTTTGTTTTTTTCCAAACTAAAATTTTATTTTGGTGTAGATCAATTTTAAAAATATATTATGTACAATTTTTGTTAAGAGCCTTAAAAAAATATAGCAATAACAGCAATTATTCCAAAGCTTTTCAAAAAAAAGGTGAATTGTGGCAGGGGCGGTCATATCGACTTTCTGAGGGGGAGGGCCATAGGCCGAGAAAAAGTGTCTGAGGTGCCAAAAAACAAAATCTTGGCGCCCCTAAAAGAAACAAATCAAATTTTATGAAGAGCAAAAAAAAGGTCCCCCCACCTATTTTTATTGTTGTTCTTTATAAAATTACAAAAAAAAGAGAAGGTCCTTACTTTTCACTTTTCAATTCCATGATCACCCTCACCCTCGGACCAGCCCTGAGGGGTGGTCATATCATCATTAAATGCCCAAAATGCCCATATTTGCCATTACATATGTATGAAATACAAAGGATGTGTTATTAATTGACCGCCCCTAAATTGTGATGACCATTATATCTCGGTGCTGGATAATGTAATATCAAAAAAAAAAGTTATTCATTAGATACCCCAGGTAACGCTAAAAGGGTTTTTTAAATCAGTTTTTTACTTTTTGAAAGCACATTAAAGTAAAAGTAATTTTTGAGAAAAAATTGGCCTATTTAAATCTATAAAAATTCAAAACATGACAAATTTTGAAAAAAAAACTCTTTAGCGTTACCTCAAATATTATGTAAAGAAATAATGATAAAAATTTAAAAATATGAAATATGAAAAATCGGTTTAAAGTTATAGGTACTTTAAATTTAGAATGAAAATTCATAACAGTCATGGATAAGGTGGTTACTTAAACCGGTGTTTCTTCCTTAATTTTGCCCCAATTCATCTCAAATTTTACACAATTTTCTTAAAATATTCTTTATTTAGAAAATTTATTAAACACAAATGCAAAAAAGTTTAAACAATATACCCATCTTTAAGAAAAATTGACTTTTAAAAATTACCAAACCACAATGGGTCTCATCTAAAAAACGAAAATGTGTCCACTAAAAAACAAAAGGCATAATGACAACATTCAAAAATTACTGTTATTTTGTATTTATTATATGCAATTAGATTTACGGATTATAAAAAACGAGTTTATTATAAAAATGTAATGAAAGTTAATATTTAGTTTTTATAAAATAAATCTAAAAAATAACCCCCACCATTTTATTCTATTCTATTTTTCTGTTTTTGGTTCTGGTCCCTTCAGGTCTAATTAACCAGCTCTCCCCCTTCTGGACGGGCTTTCCAGGGCTTCATCGGCGAAAAATCTGGATAATCGAGCTCGTAGCTCCAGAAACTCCAAAAAATAAAAAATAATTTTAAAAATCAATGCCATGCATAAATTGACAGCTGTCAAACCAAGAACTGCTACTGGTGTTACGTATAACCTTCACTTTCACTACTGACAGTTCCCATGGCACGCCCATCTATTTTCCGCCATTTGAGAAATACCTCGTGTTCACTACCAAATAGGATACCATCAGCTTATAGGAATCTTCGCTCACATCGCTTAGCTCCAAAGAAAGATGCCGTCGATTTAGCGTGAATCTTTACTCGATCCTCAAAGGTAAAAACGTCTGTACAGTTCCTCTAACCACCACACCGGGAAAAATTGTGTAATTTTCTACGCGACGTCCGCACTGTTCGAACGTCAAACAAAGAGTCCAAAAAAGCCCACCATAAAATCCAAAAAACCAATAAGAGGGAATGACGTCACGAGTAGATAAAGTGCGCTCCAATATCACAAATTCAAGATTTCCCCCTTTAGAGCATACACCTATTAGAGGTTGCGTTGACGCTTTACATGCTGACAGCTTTTGTGAAAGAGAAACGCACCCCTGTTTATTGGAGACGTCACGTCTATTTGAAACAGCGACTCCCTGGAGTGCGTTCATATATAAGATGTAAAGTAATCCTTGTACTCTGTAATGGAATTAAAAATGACATTTGAAATGTATTACATTGTAAAAGCAATTTTGAACGCTACTCAGAAAATGTAACGTGAATGTCGCTTGTACCCTGGCATGTGACGTAAAATATTTATAGATGTTTATTTATTTATAAACTAATAAAAATTACAATAATTTTATTATATCAAACAATTTATAAACAAATCAATGCTTATTAATCCAATAGTAATCGGCATCTTGATTTAAAAACCTGCATGTTTGTGTTTGTATAAAGATATCCTCATTTTGAATTTAAAAAAGTTTGTATGTATTTTGTGGTTTGGAGAAAAATTAGTACCTACATGAAAAGAGCCTAAAAATGAACAAAATTGTTCTGATAACCATAGTAGCATCAGCAAACTATTTTTGTTTCTTTTTGAAAACTTTTAATTCTAAAAATTGTGAAAATTTCGTTTGTTTCTTATTCTCTTAAGAGAGAAAAATAAAATGCGCAAAATCGGTAAATTGTTACAGCGCTCGTAATCACGGTAAAGAATGTAATACAGAGTTACATTCCCAGACTATTTTTGAACGCCGGAAGACAGAAAGCAGTGTAAAAACATAAAACTTTAAATTAAATCGTTTTCTTTTCCTACCAAACCATTATTTTTTGCAAAGACAATTTTCTTTTTTCTTTTACTGAAAACAGCACATACTTCTGAAAATCATAGAAAAGTTTTTAAAAACTTTGATCGTGCCTATTCCAGCCATATTGTTTTTTTGTTGTGCCCGCTATAAGGCACTATTTAAAATGGTAATATAAATCCTTAAATATTTTTTTCTACTGAAACCCTTACAAGACTACCATTACTTTAAAATTTACATGCTTTAATTTATTTAAAGAAAAAATGGGTAATTAGTCTTTTTAAGTTCGTTTACGAGAAGTTTATCTTCAAGAAAATAAAAAACGAGAAATAAATGGAGGGTGGTATTAAAAGTTTGCAGGGGATATTAATTCTACTGCTCAGAATATAAAATTAAAAAGGAGGATAGTAATTTGTTTGCACTTTCAGTTTAAAGAAAGTTTAAGTGAAATAAAAATACTCAAAGCACTTAAAAATTGTTTATAAAACACTTGTTTTGCAAGCTAGTAATTGCAATTACTAATTATTATGGCATATTTCTAGCTATTTGTTTTATAAAAACCTATGTTACTAGGATGATTATTAGGATTTGTAGTTCAAAAAAAATGGATATTGTTTTATTAGAAGAAAATGTGGCACTTTAAATGACGTGGTTCAATTAGGGGTGCCAGATTTGGTATGACGCGTTCCTCAATAAACATCCTTCCTATGGTCTTTCCACCAAACTCCGCACTTGGCTCTCTAGTTATCTATCTGATTGACGAATATGTTATTGTGGATGGTCACTTTTTAAGCTTTCACCAAGAAAATACTGGAGTGCCTCAGGGCTCGGTGCTGGCACCAACATTGTTTCTTTTTCACATTAATGACCTTTTGTCTTCCATAACTAATTTCATTCATAGTTTTGACGACGCTAGTACCCTTCACTTCAGTTTCAGGTAGGTAGCCTGATCTCAAAGCCTGATTTAAAAGCAAACTCATGGCACGGCAAATATATCTTTCACAGGGCCTTAATTTAATTTTGGATTAGGGCGCCAAAAATCGCCTCCATTTTAATGCATCCGAAACACAATCATGTTACTTTAAAAAAAAAATACTTATCCCTTACTTATGAGCGGCCAAGTTTTGCCGTGCAAAGACACCCTCAATCTTGTGGGTATTACATTTGAGAATAACCTTAACTGGCATAAACACATTGTATCTATAGCCCCGGCAGCTTCAAAAAACCTTGGATTTTCTTTTCGGTCCAAAAGTATTATCCCCTTCTAATTTGTACACTTTTTATGTGTTCCAAATTCGACCCCTTTTGAATATTGTTTTCATATCTGGGGCATGGCGTCCCCTTCAACACTCGGCATTTTTAATTAATTCCATTCATAGAAGATATGTTTGCCCTATTAATGATTAATTAAAACGAGCTACCCCTTATGATGTTGTTATTCGTGTGGGTGTTACATTTGAGAATAACCTTCATTGTATCTATAGCCACGGCAGCTTCAAAAACCTTGGATTTCCCTTTCGGTCTAAAAAGTATTACCCCTTACAATTTGTACACTTTTATGTGTTCCAAATTCGACTCCTTTTGAATCTTGTTTTCACATCTGGGGCATGGCGTCCCACTCAACACTCGGCATTTTTAAATAATTCCATTCATAGAAGATATGTTTGCCCTATTAATGATTAATTAAAAAGAGCTACCCTATTTTTTTATTTTTTTTTAAGTTTGTTGACAATGGGACTTAAATACTTAAAGATTTGGGGGGAAGGAAAGACCTCCATGGGCAGCAGGTTCCACAATCTAGAAACTCCAGGGATAAAAGAACGAACGTAAATGGGTTCGGGGCCTGTCCAGTTGGACCGTAGGGATGCATACGCGCGGAACCACTGAGTTTCTCTGTTGGGAAACCGTAAGTGGAGGAACTATACTGGACAACTTCTTCAGAGCAGAAGCCATGGAAGTACCTATAAAAAGCGATAAATACCCCACAGCCCGACGATGGGCAAGAGAGGGAAGCCTTTCTGTAAGTGAAGGATCATTAATGAGACGAATAGCTCTTTCTTTGAATAGAATCAAGAATGCTTAGGATTGTGGGGGACGCCATGCCCCAGATTTGAAAACAATATTCCAAGGGAGGTCGGATTTGGGACACATATAAAGTGTATAAATTAGAAGGAGAGAAATACTTTTGGCTCGAAAGAGATATCCAAGCTTTTTGAGGCTGCCGTGGCTATAGATACAATGTGTTTATGCCAGTTAAGGTTACTTTCAAATGTGACGCCCACAAGATTGAAGGTGTCTTTGCTCTGTAAAATTTGGCCGATCATAAGTAGAGGATGAGTATTTTATAACTCTTTTCGCGACAAGGGAACATGATTTGTTTTGGATGCATTAAAATGAACGATATTTTTAGCGCCCCAATCCAATATGTAAATTAAGATCCTGCGAAAGAGATATCTGCATCGCTCTGCGTTTGTTTTCCAAGTCAGGTTTAGTGATGGGTTTAGGAACCTGAAAACTGGAGTCAAAGGGTACTATCGTCGGCGAAACTATGAATGGAATTAGTTGTGGACGAGAGAAGGTCGTTGATGTGAAGAAGGAACAATGTTGGTGCCAGAACTGAGCCCTGAGGGACTCCAGCATTTACTTGGTGAAAGCTTGAAGAATGGCCGTCCACAATAACTGATATACGACGATCAGATAGATAACTAGAGAGCCAAGTACAGAGTTTAGTTGAAAGACCATAGGAGGGAAGTTTATTAAGAAGTACGGCATGCCAGACCTGGTCAAAAGCTTTGGATATATCAAGAGCAACGATCTGGGACTCAACTAGAAACTCAAGATTATATTATGATGTTGTTATTCGTACAATTATAAAAAAATCCTGAAATATGACATTGATTCTTGATTTTTGGCGGATGTATATTTTAAAATATCATAATAAAATTTGGTAATCAATTATTAAGTGGATTAACTCGATTAAGTTGTTTTCTGTTACTGCTGGTTTAGCCGGAAATGACGTTAACTCTACGTATTTTAAATGAGTCATCCTGTATATAAATAGTCCAGGGATAACTAACTATAGAGAGAGGTTTTGAAAAAATATATTATAAGAACTGGTCATTTTATTTTCATGTGTTTCTGGGACACCTTGTATAGAAGCAAGAGTTGCGTATTAATCGAATACTGGTATTTGGAATCCTATTCAGAATACATTGGGCTGGTATTCAAATGGTATTCGAATAATTTGTGTGTTAGGTAGGTATTCGGCAGAATACTTTTTGGTCAGTAACCGGGATACCAAAAGGATCATTATCAGTATTCCGTGACCGAAAAGGTAACAAAAATTACGTAAGGACCTTTTTTGCTCTTTAAGATTTTAAGGACTGAGAACAAGGATGTAATTATTTTTTTAAGGAAAGGACTCTCAGGATTCATGAATACCCAATCCTGATATTCATGAATGTTAAGTATTCGAATACTTTTTTTAGGTACCTATTCGAATATTCAGTATTTTTTAGGTATTCGTAGTATTTGACCCAACTCTGATAGAAGCTCATAAAAATATAAGAATACTTTCGGTAAAATGTTCGATATTTATTAAAAATAAACAAACGAAGCTTAATTCAGTGTTCTTTATAAGGAAAAGATTTATATAATTTATTATATTGTATTTACAATTTGTCAAATCACCAGTTCCTTAATCTTATATACGATTAATCCGTTAAGAATATACTCAGTATAATTTTTATACGTGCTGGTAAATATCTTAGTCGTTTTTTTTATTACACACCTATTAAGCATGACCTTAGTGCTGATAGCAAGATAGTAGGCCTTCATCCGCCACGCAATCCGCGATCACCGCGCTGTCTCGTATGATCCGCGCTGTGTTGCCAACTTCATCCGAAACTCTTTGAATCAACGATATGTAATTTTATTTGTAATTTTTAATCTTGATAGGTAAATATCGGCCCAAGCAGCAAGTTGACGTCATTTTAAAGTAATTTTTGGTCATAGGACGTCACCAGACCAAAATTATGACGTCATTTTAATGACGTGTTTTTGACGTCGTTGAAGTGACGTCTTTTCGACGTAATTTTTTTGTTATACTAGCTCATAAAATATCATATCATATGACAGAATAAAAGGACTAATAATTTTACAAAATTGAAATAGGAAAAACTCTAACGATAGATGGCGCAATGGACAATAAACTACCACGGTTATTCAACATCTTCGCTTTTTATTGCCTACACCGTACCGATGAGACCAAAATATTTCGAGACCGGTCTGTGGTTGGTGATCTCAATTAGCTTTGAAGGAAATATCTTCGGCTTGTGTAAAGTCTGCATCTCCAGGTTGGACAGTGTCCCCAGAGATGCGACCTTGCAGTGCAAGGAAATTGCAAGCAGTAAGGAGTTTTTTCTATTTCAATTTTTAAATAAAATAATATCGTATCATTTTAGCTTTAAAAAAAGAGTATTTGTGTCAATTGTCTGTGACTTAGGAGGGTCAATTTAACGTCATTTTGTCGTCATCTCATGACGTCTTTGCTGACCAAATGTGACCAAAATGACCAAAAGTAGACGTCAATAAGACGTCAGCTTGCTGCTTGGGGGATTGTACATACATTGTGTCCAAAACTGGTAGGAAATGTATTGGGATTTTAAAGAGAGAGATAGATAAATGTTTAAATGGAAAAAATTGTAGGATCTTTAATTGTGAATTTATAATGCGTTTTTATTACTACTCTACCTTGCTTTGTTTTTTGAGATATCGTGTCAATATCACGAAGTTGCGTAACTCATTTTTTTTTAAATTTTACAATGGTGCTTTACAGGTATTTTTTGTGCAACTTTTTCTTAGTAAAATGAAATAAGTTAATTATTATATTTCTATAATTTTAAACCTATCAAAATCTCGTATATATCAATTCGTGATATTAAGGAGTAATTTTTTTAAGTAATATTATAGACTCTAGGTTAAGCACTCAAGTCACACACAAATTTTGAAACAAAAAATACAAAATTGCATTTTTGAAAGAGTATTTGTATATTTTAGAATATTATTAGAAACTGCAAAAACATTATAGAAACAATTTTAATATTGACGTTTCAGCTTTGAAATACCATTATTTAATTTAATATTTTTGTAAAAATAATGTTTATAAATAAAATCAAGCTTGTCGATTAATTTGATACCTGTCAAAAACAGTATTTGTCAAACCTATTAAAGCAGCCCTTAAACGTTCAAATTGTTTGACAAATATGTTTTTCAAATATTACATTTGTCCAATAAAGATATGTCAAACTTTGCGTATTTGCTACAAAGTTTTATGTAGGGTTGCCATAAATTATTTAGCCAATGTCAGGACAACATAGATTTCGGATGTATTTAAGTTTGCCCGGGAGGGGGAGGTGCGCCACTTAAAAAATCCACAAAAATACAGTGCAAAATACATGTTCAGTCCAATTTAACGGTATTTAGGGCAGTAAAGCAACAACAATGCGGGACTGATACGTTATCTTGTTCTATATGCCGAAAGTCTTTTATAATTTTTACCTGAGTGTTCTTCTTACGTTTTTGTGTATCTACCTTTTAATTTGGCTGAGCTTGTATATACGTAAGAAATGACAACAGATAAAAAACTAAAAACAACATAATAAACTCTGAGCTGCAAAGGCACTAAAGCTTATTAAGTTTTTCTGGGAATATTCCTTTGTTAAAATAAATTGAAAATAAGTAGGTATTTACATATTTTAAGAATTTATGGTTTCGTCCGTTACTTTTGTGACCGTACATTTTAATTAAATAAAACAAAATATACTCTTAGCTTGACTGAAGAGTAGGTGATGTTTCAAAGACAATTCATTAACGTACCGACAAATTAAAAATATGTTACTTATAAACAAATACCTCCACAAACATATTTTTTAAAAACAGCTTAAAAACAATATGGTGCTGTTAAAATTTGAAGATTTTATTGTTATATTTTATTTTTTTATTTAAAATATAACAATAAAATCCTTTAAATCTTATAACCGTACCATATTGATTTTAAAACTGTTTTAAAAAAATATGTTTTTTATTAGGTATTACTGTTTATATATAAGTAACATAATTTTAGTTTGTCAGTACGTTTGAAAATGTAGTTGTACTACGAAACAGCTGTCACGGCTAAATATTCAATTAAAAAGACTATGAACAAAGTATATATATTTGTTTTATTTTATTACATATTTTAATCAATTATGATTTTTGGTATAAATGTTTGATAATTTTCAAAAACGGAATAGATGAAGGGGTTCGTACCCACACATCTAATTCATATCATAATTCGGTACTTTTCGCTGTGAAATCGGGAAGTCGGGACACAGGGCCTAATAACGGTGACAGTTCCGATATATCGACGATGGTAACTCTAACTTTATGAAAACAATTAAAAAAACTGAAGATATTGACAAACACCATCCGAACACCTTCAACATATTTGTCGAACATTTCATGAAGCCAATTGGTGTTCTTCAATATTTATTTCAGACGTAAGTTCAACAGATGTATTATTATAATGTCTTTCAAAGTGTACGTGTCCAACCAGAGGATCTTTTTTAGGAAAAGACAACACAGCTACGTAAATTAATTTAATTATCCTTCAAGGATAACACCAAGTTACCTTCTTATTCGATAATTGAAGTTTATCAACAGGATATTATGCGAAAATAATGGCAACGCCGCTTCAACATTCGTCCTTCCCGTGGTTCAACGAATCACTCGATTGTTTGTCGTGTTCTATGCATCTCGGCGATTTTCCGGTTTCTCGAATTTTGACGTATTTTCCGGGATACGTACCTCCGAAAAATTCTAAATATTCCGCTATAATCTCGACGAATTCTCAAAATTAATTCAGCACAGACAAATTTTTGATTCATTGTTCCGTGCGAAAGTATTTACCTCCGATATACCACCTGAGCAAAAACAGTAGTGCCGTTTTTTGTTGTTTATTGCTGTTTTTTTTTTTTTTCGGCGGGTAAACTGTGTTGACAGGTGTGTTTTAGCGCTGACAGGTTCTGTTTTTGTGCGTTATCAGCATCAGGTATCTTGGTGTTGGCGATTTTATTGTGTTCTGAAGGATTTTGAAGAATTTGAAGATACAAGTTTATGTGGATATGAGAAAAATAAGCGGTGAGTTCGAGAAGTAAAGTTAAACAGAGATTATTAACAATTATTTGAAATTTGATGTAAATAGTCTTAGGTTGAATAAATAGTATACAGTATGTCCTAGGATAGATGTTAAAAGAGAATCAATTTTTTTTGAATTTTTAAAGAAAATTTTGGGAAAAATGAAAATTAAAAATACAAAATTTTACTTCAAGTGTTATTATACAGGGCGAGCTATAATTACAAATATGAAAAATGCCCAAGAGCTAACTACTTTTATTTTCAAAAAATAAAACAAATTTGTGTATGTAGGTTGTAAGGTAATGTTGTATTATAAAATTTGGTATACGGGGTTTTGAGGGCTGATCACGAATCTGAAAGATTTCTTTGGCGAAAATGTTTTGTTCTCGAGATATTCATCATCAAAGTTCAAATTTGAATCTAGCTTATTTTTACCATATTCCACCTTTCTGTTTGCACACAATTCTGATTTAAAGCTAAAGTGTCACACAATATTGGATTTTCACCTTTTAAAGTCCCATTTTTTTTTAGTGTTTTACATTATTTTTGCATTAAATTGCTTGGCTTTTCTTTGATAATGCGGCAACCATACATACACATAGGGCTTTATGGCGCACTGGGATTGAAATGATTCAAAGTATAACTATGCAATTTAATGCAAAAATAATGTAAAATACGTAAAAACAGGTTTTTAAAAGGTGAAAATCAAATATTGTGTGGCACTTTAGCTTTAAATCAAGAATTGTGTGCAAAAGAAGGGGGAATATTGTAAAAATAGGATTAGTTTAAATTTTAAGTATGATGATGAGTATCTCAGAACGAAACGTTTCCGCCAAATCATTCTTTCAGATTCGTGATCAGCGCCCCAAAAACCCCCGTATACCAAATTTCTGTCAAAATCGGAGTTGCCGCAGGTTTCTAGAAAATTACCAAATTAAAATTTGATAATTTTAAATATATATATATATATATATATATATATATATATATATATATATATATATATATATATATATATATATATATATATATATATATATATATTTATATATGTATACTTTAAGCTATAGATATTTATAAATACTGTTTATAGGTATATATATATATAATATTTATTTAAATATTATTTTAATACATTTAATTTTCTATCTTTAAATTTTGACACAAAGTTTAATTCTCTATAACATTAACTTATACAATTTTGTCCTATTTTTAAAAATACAAATAAGTGCTTTACTCTTGGCCATTTTTCATAGTTTTAGTTATAACTCGCCTTCTGTATATTACCAATGAAGGTAAAATTTTGCATTTATCAGTTTTGGACCATGCGACTAGTTTTCCCAAAAGAACGTTTAAAAATTTTAACATTTTTGATTCATTTGTCCTCTTGTAACACCTATCCTAGAACAGATTTTATAAATAAATACATTAACCTTCTTTCTTTTTGGATTTTTTGATTTTTGCCTTGGTAAACTAAGATTAATACCGATAAAGATCTACAAAAAAAATATACAAAATAATATGTCAGGTTGATCTTTTTTGATTTAGCGGAAAAAGTATTGCTATGGCAAAAAGTATCATTTTTGATAACGGTATTTTTTTTTCGGATGTTATTTTGATATAAATGTATTTTTGACACATATTATTTTTAGCATGACAATTACAACAATTTTCGCTTAATGCGCTGTATATATCCATAGATGAAATTAAAAACTTGCTCTTACCAAAGACAATTATAGTTTTACTACTATAATTGTCTTAGCCCTTACTAACAAACGTCATTTTTGACCGGTATTTAGGCAGGTTATTTTTGACAGATTTTATTTTGACAGCTGCTATTGCTAACAGATTTTATTTTGATAGATCTAATTTGGACGGCTATAATATTTGACAGGTATACCTAGATGGGTCCATATTTATTTCATTCTGAAAGCGATGCCGCTAAGTACACGAAAAATGATACAGTAAACAAACCTTTTCGAATGCACATAGCCTCTGACAGAGCCTGATTACATATTTTTAGATAAATAATAAAAAATACATTGCTAAAACACGTATCACCTACTTACAAAACATTCTCTTATTTCGCCTCTGTCCTACTATAAAACCGGTGGCACGTGGCGTGGTACTAGAAACTCGTCGGGTTAAATATTTTTTGCTGCAATAAATCATTGTTCACAAAAGGGTTTCTTTACTTTATCATTTTTTGTGTAGGTACTTGGCGGCATCGCTTTCAGAATGAATTAAATTTGGACCCATCTTTACTATTGTCAATAGGAGTTGTCACGCACTCTCTAGTTTTTTTCCATTGGTGCACTGGTGCAAAAAAGTATTGCTTTTTACACAATTAATATTTAAAAAAGTTAACTTTTTACACGATATTATAAAAACTATTTTTATATCACAATTTTAATTTGTCTGGCAACAAGGATCATTTGTTTAAGATTAGTAAAAGTCAAAATAAACAAAATATAATTAATTGAGGCCATAAACAGTCTTATCTATCAGAAAATAGTAACGTACATAATAAGCATATGACTTCACTTTATTGTGATTCCCTAGAATACATTTTAAATAAATATAATTTAGCAGATTATTGACATTATTTTAAACATAAATGTTTGTCTTTGTTAAATGAAATGGGTATTAAGTGTTGCAAAACTGACGTCAAAATCTACACAAATACACTACTCAAAATTATCGCATATACTGATTTCTTTCATAAGCTTTAATACAAAAATGCTTTGATTTAAATGGCCAAATATCTTTTAATAATTAAGTTATTAAGACAATAATAAAAAAAGAAAATGTTAAGAAAACGTGAAGCTATAACTTTATATTAACCGTTGTTTTTTACTGTTAGCAATACATCCTACGGGTGATAAATTTTTTTGAAAAATGAATAATTTTTAATTGCCCTATATAATGTGCCCTTAAAAGGGAGAAATCTCATTTGTTAATAATTTATACCCTTACCCATTTCTGATATTTTATAATCACAAATTTGACTACTCTCTTTCAACAGCACACCATACAGTGCGATTCAAAATTAATCGAGCATATGCGATAATTCTTTAAGTAGTGTATGATTATCAATAAATTTTTAAATGAAGAACACCTCCAGAATATTGGGTGAAAATTTGAAATGAATCCAAACAAAATTAAGGAAGATATTGCGGTTTAAATAACCACGCTTCATCCATAACTCTCATGAACGATTTATTCTAAATTTCTTAGTGCTCATATCTTTAAAGCGTTTTTCCCCAGAACTCACGTCGGTGCTCCACCATTTTTTTTTTTTGAGAAGTAACGGAGCGATCCATTTGAAATTGCTACCACAATTTTTTATCTAATTTACGAGGTATCTCTATAGACCTATTCTCAAATTTATTAATACTTCTATTTCTTATGAAAACAAATACGCCACTTTTTTCTCTTAAAAATAACGTTTTCACTTTTTTTTCACAAATTTGAAACCCCTTGCTAAGGATAACAATTATCTGACAAATGAACGAAGTTTTATTTTATTTCACATGCTCCAGCACTGAGATATGATGGTCATCGTAATTCACCTTTTTTCCGAACAATACTTGCTTCCATAGCCTTAGTTTTTGAAAATTTTTTGCAACAATTTTACACAATTTTTCTCTAATGTTACATTTTAATGTACCAGTAAGTTTAATATTTAACGTAGATGGGAGGTTGATATTTAAATTTTGACTTTTGTCAAAAAAATTTATAAAAATGTACCTTTTCACGCCCCTGTCGAGAGTGTAAAAACTAAGTGAACCCAGGTCCGGAAAATCAGTATTTATCTGAAATATTCAAACTTTGCTAATAATTATCAGTGCTTACAATATGTCCGTAATCATTACTACAAGTATATTTAACAGCATTGTCCAAATTCGTGTACAGCAACAAACCGTAAGTATCCCGTACTATGTATAATATATGTGTAGCGAACAGTAATGGAGCAACTTCTCTATCTGATCGACGTATATCAGTTATTGTGGACGGCCATTCTTCAAGTTTTCACCAAGTAAATGCTGGAGTCCCTCAGGGCTCAGTTCTGGCACCAACATTCTTTCTTCTTCACATCAACGACCTTCTCTCGTCCACAACTAATTCCATTCATAGTTTCGCCGACGATAGTACTGTTCACTCCAGTTTTCAGGTTCCTAAACCCATCACTAAACCTGATTTGGAAAACAAACGCAGAGCGATGCACATATCTCTTTTGCAGGATACTAAGACACCCACGGTACGTTAGTATTTAGGCTTTCAGCCTTCGTGGATTGTCCAAAGATAAAAAAGGGATTTTAATTTAATATTGGATTGGGGCGCCAAAAATCTCGTCCATTTTAATGCATCCAAAAAACACAATCATGTTCCTTGTCGTGAAAAGAGTCATCAAATACTCATCCTCTACTTATGAGCGGCCAAGTTTTACAGAGCAAAGACTCCTTAAATCTTGTGGGCGTCACGTTTGAAAGTAACCTTAACTGGCATAAACACATTGTATCTATAGCCACGGCAGCTTCAAAAAGCTTGGATTTCTCTTTCGAGACCAAAAAGTATTTTTCCGCTTCTAATTTATACACTTTATATGACATGTGTCCCATATCCGACCTCCCTTGGAATATTGTTCTCATATCTGGGGCATGGCGTCCCCACAACCCCAAGCATTCTTGATTCTGTTCAAAGAAGAGCTATTCGTCTCATTAATGATCCTTCACTTACAGAAAGGGTTACCTCTCTTGCCCATCGTCGGGCTGTGGGATTTATCGCTATTTAATAGGTGGCTTCTGCTCTGAAGAATTGTCCAGTATAGTTCCTCCACTCACGGTTCCCAACAGAGAAACTCGTGGTTCCGAGCGTATGCATCCCTATACGATCCAACAAACAGGCCCCGAACTTCTCACTTTGTTCGTTCTTTTATCCCTAGAGTTTCTAGATTGTGGAACCTGCTGCCCGCGGAGGTTTTTCCTTCCCCCAAATCTTCAAGTATTTAAGTCCCGTGTCAACAAACTCCCTCTTAGTTCGCTTAAGACACCCACGGTACGTTAGTATTTAGGCTTTTAGCCTTCGTGGTTTGTCCAAAGATAAAAAAATATTGATCAATAGCCAATATTGGCATAATAATATTGACCGTCAGGGTGGTTTTAAGTACCAATATCTTGAAAACTACCGATTTTTTACCAAGGTCGTTTTAGGTTTTTCTGGATGATTATTATTTCATCAAGTTTTTCAGTATTGTTGTTGACTTACCAGACACCTTGTATATTTTCAAAAAATCCTTATGATTTATCAGTGTTCCAGAATAAATCTTTTTTAAAATTAATTATTCTATTATTTTTGTCTTGCTACACTCCAGTCAGCGTCATTTCAATGCAACTGTTTTCGGTCGTCGGTTTTCCAAATCGAAGCGTCTGACTCAAAATTGTGGAAATGTCGATAACCTCGTCGATTGCACTTCGAAATGGAAATTTTTGCGGACCGGGGAAGTTTTATCTATAATTTTTTTCAGAAAATGGCATGTTTTATTCATGAAATTAACAAGAAAATTGGTAGTTTGCTGTCAGAGACCAAATTCCTCGATGGCTTTTAATGGAATCATCAACAACGCCAAGAAGCGCATCGACGCCATTACGATTTTTGTCTTCTTGCTTTTATTGTGTTTGAATTTCAATCAATAAACTCATTACGGAAATGGCATAAAAATCTTTAGCTTAAGTTACAAAAAGAGAAAAAGCAAAATATGGATTAAAAATAATTCCTTGCCTTGCTTGTTTATGGCTTGGATCAGTGTTCTAGAATAAATCTTTTTTAAAATTAATTATTCTATTATTTTTGTCTTGCTACACTCCAGTCAGCGTCATTCAATGCAACTGTTTTCGGTCGTCGGGTTTCCAAATCGAAGCGTCTGACTCAAAATTGTGGAAATGTCGATAACCTCGTCGATTGCACTTCGAAATGGAAATTTTTGCGGACCGGGAAGTTTTATCTATAATTTTTTTCAGAAAATGGCATGTTTTATTCATGAAATTAACAAGAAAATTGGTAGTTTGCTGTCAGAGACCAAATTCCTCGATGGCTTTTAAATGGAATCATCAACAACGCCAATAAGCGCATCGACGCCATTACGATTTTTGTCTTCTTGCTTTTATTGTGTTTGAATTTCAATCAATAAACTCATTACGGAAATGGCATAAAAATGTTCAGCTTAAGTTAGAAAAAAGGAAGAAGCAAAATATGGATTAAAAATAATTCCTTGCCTTGCTTGTTTATGGCTTGGATACTAGTCATCCTGCCAGCTTTCCCCTTTTCCAGTCATGGTTTCTCGTACGTGCGATGTCGCCTTATACGCTTTCCAGGGCTTTGTCGGTGAAAATCTCGATAGTTTTCAGAGCTTTTTGTACCTCTCGGAAACCTCCCAGCATATATATAATTCAAAGCCGTGGCATCCCTAAATTTCGGCCATATTTCCAAGAACTGCTACTGGTATTCATAAGCATAACCGGCTTTTTGTCTTTTTGGGCCAAAATAAAATGAGAATGATAGCCAGACGCCATTGCTGTTCAGTTTATTTTGCGTCCTAAACGATTTTGAATACCAAAAAAGGGTCCTCCTTCAAAAATAACGCTTTATTGCATGATGGAGAGTACTGTATTCAGCGGCGTAGCTGCATGGCAAAGGCCTTAGCTACCTCTTCACCGCTTTAAAATAAAAACACATCAACAAATTGTTATCCGCCACCACAAATATGACATTTGTATACTTCTTACTTAATTTAAGTAAGTCAGATTTCGAGGGCCCCCTGAGCTTGGGGGCTCTGGGGCATGTAGTCTCTCTGTAGCTCAAAACATTTATTCCATTAATGGTTAAGCTTTTGCGCCATCTTTATAGGCTAATTTTCCAATTCTAATTTGAGTTTGTAGCGCCAATGAGGTCTAAACCCTAGGCGAGATTTACCTGCAAGATTTTTTAAAATCTAAAACCAAATGGAAATCAATGTAAGCTAAATCTGGTGAATTAGGTGGATGATGGATAGCTTGAGGAGAAGCTATTAATTTTCCTATGACAAGAGATTTTTATTTTTGCTGAACCGGGACATCTATCATGAATATTTTGGTTCTGGATAGTCTATAAAAATTAATTCTTTCTGGATTTTAAATATAGTGGTAGTGGATCCAAGTTTTATTGAAAAAAGACATCAGCGAAAAAGTGCGTTGCTTAAGCAGTGTGAAGCGCTCTTCACAGATTGTCATGCGATCAGTTTTGATCTGTAGTAAGCAATTGCAGCTTCATTGAGTTAATATTTTCTCATCTCCAAAAGTTTAGTTAAAAACATGGTGATGGTGATCATTCTTTTTAACGGTACTGTGAAAATTGTATTCATGAAAGAATGTGTGTTGATAAATTTTTTTCAAATAAACGATTTGCAACTTTTGCATAAAAAATTGGTGGTAAAACAATGTTGATGATAGACTTTATAATAATTAATATTAAAGGCTCTAACTTTCACAATAATTTTTTTATCATTATAAATGATATTTTTACAGTACGGTTTGAAAAAAAATCGTTTTTTGGCCCAGTTAAGCCTACAGCTTTAGCTACATATATCATACAACTTCAGCCTGCGATCATTACAATGATTTTATGAACAATTTCTTTAGTAGTTGCTGTTTTTAAACCCTATGAAGTATGCCATCAAATTATATAGATGTTATTTCTTGTCCCCTACATACTGGTATTTTGAAAAAACTACTAATTTTACTGACAAAACAAAATAAAAATATAATTTAGTGCCTGTGTGTGGTAGCAACTCCCATGTTATTATGGAATATTTCTCTTATGGTTAAGTCTTAGGTAGAATTGCCCTGTATATGCACCTTTGCAGCGCGCAACCAAATGCCATAAAACGTATTTAACTGCAAAACCTAATCCTCATGACACATTTCGTTGAGCAGCTTGCTCTCCCCAGGGCGTCATGTCTTCTCTGTCTATCTCATGTAAAAACGCAGACGGGTTATGCTCAGAGCGACACTTTTTATCATAACGAATGGCGATAGCATACGTGCACCCCCATGTATGAATTTCCGTGTTTATGGGAAGCAGCTGGTAATAAAATTTAAATAGTAGAGAGTTGGTGCAGATGCGTAAAAATTTGTTTTAAATATTATGCCGTGTGTGTGCCTGACGGATTTGTGGGGATTTTGCCATTTTTGGTTTTAATATAGGGAGAAGTTTGGGTGCTGACGGGTGTCTACTAAGCGTTGTGGATTGGATATAAAGAAATTATATGCCTTTTACGCATTAATTCAAAGTTTTGAGATATTTTTCTATTTGGGCTGTGTAGATATACAAGGAAGAATATACGGATATTCAACGATAATATTGAGGGTTGACTAAACAGCTCATAAGCATCCAAAAGAACTTGTAAAAATGACCTTAGTGGAAAATCAAATTGCTTTTAAGATATTGGCATAAAAATATATGCCTTTTACGCATTAATTAAAAGTTTAAGATATTTTTCTATTTGGGCTGTGTAGATATGCAGGGAAGAATATACGGATATTCAACGATAATATTGGGAGGTTAGTAGAACAGCTCATAACACCCAAAGAAGATATTGGCGCTTTTATAATATTTTCACACTTTTAAAACGCCCTGTATATTATATATTAGCGCTTCTGCTATTTCATAACTATCTATCTATCCATCTGGCTATCTATGTAACGGAATCTTTGAGCCTAATTTTAACCAACTTCCAGCTATTCGATTTCTTTGAAACTTTGCACACTTATTAATGACCCATGACAATGCAATAATCTGCAAACAGTATCCCGTTATCTTGTTTTGATCGCCAGGAAAAAAAATTCCATTATATTATAAAAACAACACCTGGGTTGCCATCTGTTGGCAACATTCCAAACTTTGCTACTCAATTGCGAAGAAATTTTTTAGTGGGTTGCCATCTGTTGGCAACATTTCAAACTTTGCTACTCTTTGCCATCTGTTGGCAACATTCCAAACTTTGCTACTCAATTGCGAAGAAATTTTTTTAGTGGGTTGCCATCTGTTGGCAACATTTCAAACTTTGCTACTCTTGTTCACTAAAAATTTTTTCGCCATTTTGTCAAGAGTAGCAAAGGTTAATTGATATAACGAACTAAAAATGAAAAATAATTAATAGTTTAAAAAAACTAAAAAAACACGCTTTTATATGCAACCGAACTAAAAATTAGAAAATAATTTTTCATTAAAAAAATATTGTCATTTCATAGTAAAAAGCGTGGGGTGCTTAATATATTAAATGTTATAATTATTATATTTGCCAATATCTATGATGGAAAAGTTATGAAAAAATAGTAAAATGCACCCCACGCTTTTTACTATGAAATGACAATATTTTTAATGAAAAATTATTTTCTAATTTTTAGTTCGGTTGCATATAAAAGCGTGTTTTTAGTTTTTAAACGCTTAATTATTTAGCCGTCAGGGGATGTCAAATGTCATTTTAACACGCCTTTATTAGCTTGGGTTATGTATGTATCTATGTATGCTAACGGAATCTTTGAAAGCCTAATTTTCACCAACTTCCAGCGATTCGATTTCTTTGAAACTTTTGCACACTGTGTCAAGAGACCGATGACGAGATGCAATAATCTGCAAACAGTATCCCGTATCCTGATTAAGTCGCCAGGATAAATAAATTTCTTTATAAATTTTCTGTAGGAGAGTAACAGAGAAGAGCTAGTGCAATCTGCGCATGCCTGCAGTTTCGGACGTACTTTCTCAGCATAAGGCTGACAGAAACTTGTTCGGAGTAGTGGCGTTCTGAAACCCCATGCAACAGTGAAGCTTTAAATGAAATGATTAGATTACGAAATAGTTCGTGAAACATTTTAATATCACATGTCCGCAGAAAACTAATTGATATATCCGTTGTGGATTGGATATAAAAAATTATATGCCTTTTACGCATTAATTAAAAGTTTTAGATATTTTTCTATTTGGGCTGTGTAGATATACAGGAAGTATACGGATATTCAACGATAATATTGAGAGGGTTGGTAAAACAGCTCATAAGCATCCAAAAGAACATAAAATGTCCTTAGTGGAAAATCGATTGCTTTCAAGATATTGGCACTTTTATAATATTTATACACTTTTGAAACACCCTGTATATTATATATTAACGCTTCTGCTATTTCAGATGAAGCACATTTTTGTAAATAAAGAATATATATATTTTTTTAACTTTAAAATAAAAAAGTTTGTATTTTATTTCGAAAATGTTTAATACTTTTCGATTATTGTAATCGAACTCGGTATCTAGGGGTTTTTTGACATACAAAATTCAGATGGTATTTTTATTCGTTAACTATTGGGCGCCATCTACACTATGAGCTTTTCTAAAATGTCAAAAAATGTTTGTGCTTTTCTATGTGTACTATCTGAGTAAAACCCTCCTATATTTTATACACAAAGAATGGTTCTACGTAATTGATCGGTTTCGAGATATTTGCCTTCAGGTTTTGTCAAGTCAAAAAGATGTATGTCATTAGAGAATTATTGCACAGTGAAATAAGGCCGGGCACTAATAATCCCGGCTTTATTTTGACATCAGAGCTTGCGCAGATGCATGGTAGAATAAAGACTCCCTTAATAAGTATAGTGCCCGGCTTTATTTATGTCGGTTTTAGGTCGTGCCTTATTTTGGCCTTATTTTAACTTCGGAACTGTTCGTCTAACCGAACGGCTGCCGATCACAAAATCGTAAAGTTTTTAGAAGTAAAAATACTTAAACCCTTGCTTTTTCAAATGTATTTCTGTAATTGTGTTATAAGAAACGCTACAACACAAAACAATAAAGAAAAACTACTAATTTTTTCCCCTTTTTTAGGTTAATGGTACTGTGTCAACATGATTTGTAATAACTCTAAATTATGGGCACAAGCAGTATTTAAATGAGGCCGGTATTAATAATTTCTGAGCTTAATAAGGCAACTTGCAATATTTCTCTATTTGCACCTAATGGGGTGATAGGTAATTCGTTACAATTAATTGTATTTTTAGGTTGCACCAAACAACCTAAACCTAAATGTTTAGAAAACTTAGGAAAGTATGTATACCATTTTACTCAGATAGTACATACAAGCAAGCTCAAAAAAGTTTCCAAGTTTAAGAGAAAATTTACAGTTTTTATGCAAAATTCTCTTATATTCCTCGTTTTTTAAAATTATTGAAAATGTATCAAAAGTTTTTGACATAAATAATTTACCTTTATTTTTTCAAGTTCTTTCATCACTTTCGAAGGTTTCCGAAACCGTCCGAATTATCCATTGAGAACTTATGCCATCCTGTACTATAGAATTTTCGATATTTCTCCAAAATTCTAGATCATTCTTCACTCTTCCATATTACTATAAAAGGGCGACAGAAAACCTTCGAATGATTAGTATAGATTCGACTTTAGTACTGTAAACTTCGAGACATTGACAAGGGAAGATTTTGTCGTTGTTGTAACCATAGTTACGTTCCATTGTCAATAAAGGTATAAAAACGAAGACACGTGTTTTTATACGAGGTGTTTCGGAACAATATTGACACCCTGAATCTTTATTATTATTACCTTTTAAACATAGGTATGTTTGGTAAAATCCTGATATTTTGGCATATGGAATCTGTGGTTTTTCTGTAACAAATAATTAGAGGATAGGCTGTGTCCCTGAATAGATAAAAAAATAGGTTTCACAATTCTAAGTTGGTTTTCTTACGGTCGATTAAATTCATTGTTTGCATAACTATTTTATTTATAATGGTAATAAAAATATTTATTGAATATTACAAATCTCTGACTGGCTTTTTATCGAAAACCCGGTGAAGATTATCGACAGCACGTTATTCAATGCCACGCACAGACTTCCACCTACGCACATTATTACACCGCTGCCAATCACGCACCCCTTCTCCCCTTAGACCTGTTTCAACCCCTGTCATTCCCAAGTTTTCTGCGAAATGCTAAAATTAGGCTTTTTTCCACCAGAATTAATGTCTATAGTAAAACCAAAATGTTTTTGAATTATGAAGAGGTGCAGATGGGGTTTACTGTTAGCAGACATTGTTTTATTTCTATAAAATATACAGGCTTGCTCAAATTCAGACTTTATCATTAAAATTGTATAAACTGTAATGCCACCTTATAGTCAGTTTGTTCTAAACGTTATTATTGTTAACTAATAATAACATTTTAAACTGGTTAACAATAAATATTATATTCTAGATTACCAGTAGTATTATTCTAAAAACTTATTATAGATGGGCCCATATTAATTTCATTCTGAAAGCGATGCCGTCAAGTACACAAAAAATGATAAAGGAAACAAACCTTTTCGAATGCACATAGCCTCGGACAGAGCCTGATTAGATATTTTTAGATAAATAATAAAAATACATTGCTAAAAGACGTATCACCTACTTACAATACATTCTCTTATTTCGCCTCTGGCCTACTATAAAACCGGTGGCACGTGGCGTGGTACTAGAAACTCGTCGGGTTAAATATTTTTTGCTGCAATAAATCATTGTTCACAAAATAGTTTCTTTACTTTATCATTTTTTGTGTACTTGGCGGCATCGCTTTCTGAATGAATTTAATTTGGACCCATTTTTACGGACGGAGGTAAACGGGGCGCGAAAATATCTCTTTTACCTGCACGCCTGTAAGGTTACGTTTATATCATAGGTAAATGGGGCGCCAGCCCTTCCCGAGAGGGGGTGTGGGTCAGGGCAGGTAAGAATTCCTATAATTGACACTAATAATTTGTATACCACTTAATCAGTTTAGTTCTCATTGTAATAGTGAATAGATGTGCGAAAAGATTTCCGCTCAAGATTTTAATAGTGAGAAAAAGTCCAAAAATAGACCAACATTTTATTTCGATACCTTTACTTTTAAAGGAAACATTTGCGCCCCGTTTACCTTTACGATTTTATTGATCCCAAGATCCCTGCGCCCCATTTACCTGTTCAATAAAACTTTAGTGAAGGCCTTGCGTCCCGTTTACCACCGCCGATCTTTACCCTAAAATCGTTGTCAGATTTAGAACATGATCAATATTTACAAAGACTGCGGCCTTTTTAAAGGCTTTAATTTAAATCTTGCGGGAAAAAACTTATATTGCCACGTCCTGCGCAGAGCGAACCAATTTGGAATCGCTGTTGATTCTACAACGATTCTACCTTGTATTCGTTGTATCATGGTGTGGGACTTTTTTAAATATCTGTAACAGTACGTTGTTCTTGTAGTTCGTAGTTTCTGGAATAATACATTTTTGACATCAAAATAGAACGTCAATACTTTAAAACCATTTAAAAAATCGTTTTATAAGGTCATTATTTACAAGGTTTAAAAAGCCTATTTTATTCTCCCTATCTTTGCCAATTTGTCAATAGCGAGATTTATGTCCAGCAATAAAAGTAACTCAAACAAAAATGTTTACACACCCGATAATATCTTTATTTGAGAAGTTAAGAAATTTTACAGCTATAAATGTTGCCCGCTTAACAGTTTTTTAATTAATAGTGTTGTTAATATATCGGTAAATGAAATCATATAGGTTAATGCAAGATATAAATTTCGTATTTTAGAGTACGCGATGGTAATTATCGACATTTTAAATATTCGAGGAGTTCGTTTTTTATCTGATTTAATGTGATCAGCATACGAATTTATATGGTAAACGATTAAAATGCATTTTGCTTCTGTAGATTATGAACGAAAAGGAAATCAGTGACATTATTGCTGATTTTTTTAAAGTTTTTATAATTCTTTCTTGATTATTTTGGCTTCATTTGTGTACTGACGCTACCAGAAAGAGTAGTCTTGAATTTTCTTTTTATGTGACTGTACAGGGTGTCCTTTTCTGTTGCAACCTTAAAATCTTAAACTCTTTATATTTATTTCAGTATCTTTACCTAAATATTATATACCTATGACCACTTCTTTAATTATTATTAGCTTTCAAAATTTGTTTTTTCGAATTTAAAATTTTTAATTTGCCTCTTACAAATTTTAATCCAAAAATCAACTTTTTTTTCACAAATTTTAAATTATTTTTTTTCACCAAAGTGTTCTTCTTAAGTCCACCAGCATCTGGCATAAATTTGGTGTGGGCCCCATGTACCATCTATGCTAATATTATAAAGAGGTGAAGTTTGTAACTATGTTTGTTTGTAGCCGCGAATCTTTGTAAATACTAAAAATATTTTACAATCAGAAAGCTAAACTATTACTAATAGCAAAGAATACCAATCCATATAACCCCACAAGTGAGATTTCAGCGTACCCTAAAAATGTTTAGTACCTACCCTGACCAACAGATGGCGAAACTAGTACGATGTCGCTTTGCTAATACGATTACCATCAGAAATTGATAGCAGTCGCTGACGAGCAGTCGGCCCGATCAGTTAGAGTGAGGATGTACGCAAAATTTAATTAAAAAAATCCCCAATAAATGGTAGTATCCATAAGATTATTAAATTTATGATTTCAGAATAGGATATATCGATGGGTTTTTGACAAAACATCGTAAGCGACATTCGTCAGTTTTACGGAAAACGTTTTTTTTCATTGAGTTATTTTGAAAACAAAGTTGGTAATTTTTTTGTACATACATTAGTGCACGGCTTTATTTCAGATGAAGATATATTCTATATTGGTTCGGCGGTTCATTTAATTAATGGTAGTTATTTGGGTACACGCCAAAAATAAATTAAAAGTACCAAAAAACCAAAAAAAAATAAGTAAATAGAGAACTAAAAATCGACGTTTTGGTGGCAAGTCTGCCACAGTTGTCAAGATAAATTGAATAAAAATAAAATTTAAAATTACTATTATTTAGGTTTAGAATTTTAAAATTTTTAGCTTTTTTTTAGGAGATTCTGAAAATTTTGACATTAAATGTTAAATATGTTTATTTTGTAATTCAAATTAAGAAGAAATCTAAAATAAAAACATTCAGATCTCGGTTTTTCTTTAAAAATAACGCGATGGGAAGAAAAATCGTTTCCCGTAAAATTGGCGAATGTCGCTTACGATGTTTTGTAAAAACGCATCGATATATCCTATTCTAAAATCATAAATTTAATAATCTTATGGATACTGGGTCCATTTATCGGGGATTTTATTTTTATTAAATTTTGCGAATATTCTCACTCTAACTGCTCGTCAGCGACTGCTATCAATTTCTAATGGTAATCCTATTAGCAAAGTGACATCGTACTACTTTAGCCATCTGTTGGTCAGGGTAGGTACTAAAATTTTTAGGGTACGCTGAAATCTCACTTGTGGGGTTCTATGGATTGGTATTCTTTGCTAATAGTATAGTATAAGAGGTTATGCATGTGTAAGCATTTGTGGTTCAGTGGTAGAATGCTCGCCTGTCACGTGGGCGGCCCGGATTTGATTCTCTGCGGTTTCAGATTTCTTTTTTTTTATAAAAATAAATAGAAAAAAGCAACGAATTTACTTATTTTTAGTAGATTTTTTCTTTAATATTTATTTATACTAATATTATAAATAAAGAGGTGAAGTTTGTAACTTTGATTGTTTATTTGTAAGGGCTAATTTTCGGAAATACTGAACCGATCATGAAAATTCTTTCACAATTAGAAAGCTACACTATTTAGGAATGCTACAGGCTATATTTTATTATGATTAAAGTAAAAAGTTTAGAGAAAAATTTAATTAACGGCCAACGAAGTGGACACGGGTCGGCTAATTTTTTAGATATAGTAATTTGAAAATATTATCTATGTCAGTGCCACCTGGTGTTTTCCCTTTGACTTTTATTCACTGGAAATTTACTGGAAAACCGTTGGTTGTATTACAAAAGTATAAGAGACCAAATATTTAGATTTTCCTAAGGCGGACTTGGATTAAACATTAGTAGTAAAGAAGCCTATCAGTTCTGTCTCACTTCAAATTATTCCCTTTTTGTTGCTTGCAAACTATTTAAACTTATAAATGGTTTTTACTTTACCAGTGCAGATTAATTTTAAAAAAATGCAAATTTGTGAGATTTAATGCGAATATGTAATTAAATTTTAGTTAACTGAATTTTAGGTAATTCACCACGGTCGATTAACCATGTTCTCATCGTGAAAATGCGCCTTTAGCCTGTCATACAACCATTGCCGGATTAAGATCTGATGCCCTCAAGCAATCTACTTCAATGGAGCCCCCTAGTTATAGTACCTTTAAACAATTTAAAGTTTAAAATTGTTGAGGAGCAAAAAAGTTTCTCACCTTTATTAAACACAAATTTTTTACTCTTCATGGCGCTCCCACAAAGTGATGCCCTAATCAATTCTTAATTTGATTATAAGTTAATCCGGAACTGCATACAACGCCGTTAAGAGGTCCTATACAGGGTGTCCCATTTTGGCTGTCCCTTATGGGAAACTTGGAAACCATAAGAGATATTAAAAATCCGATACCCCATCCTCGAGCTCTTTTGGAGAAAACATTTATGGTAAAAACAGATCATCGCTATCGCGAAGCGTTTCAGAGATACAGGGTGATTCTCGATTTTTTCAGTTTTTAAAAAGGTCCTGTAGCTTTGTTGCTATTACAGATACGAGAAAACTAATTGCACATTATACAGACACTTTTTTCCGTAGAATCCAGTGGCGTAGCCAAAAAATTTTTTGAGCTGTCATTTTTGACATATGACCCAAACATGTTTTTTTTTATTAGGGACACCCTATAAATGATTAGGTAATATAAATTGCTTGTTTTTTTCTGATTAAAATAATATATCATAGTAGGTGGTTTAATACATTTTTTACGTCAAATATTGGAAAAATTGTGATTTTAAAGACGCATTGCGGCTTCTATTTGTTTTTAAATTGTTTTATATTTTTGTTTTAAAAGGAATCTGTTATCTAAACCAAACATGGTTTTCAAGTTTCCCATAAGGGACAACCAAAATGGGACCCCCTGTACAGTGTGTCCAAGATAAGGATCCTAAGCATGGGAATCTCAGTACCTATTGGAGATACAGCTTAGGGTAAATTAGGAAAAAGTTGTGTTTTTTAATGCTTATTTACATGCCGTTTATAAACTTGAAAAAATTTTATGACCTGCTGAGATATTTGGCAAAAACTAAAATTGGACTATATCGATTTTATTTTTTTCTAACTTTATTTGAAGGGATGTAAAAAACTAATAACATTTTTTATCGGCACTTTTTAGCTACTACATGATGGTATTTTTAGATACCCGACGTTTCGTTTTCAAGAAACCATCATCAACTTTATTTTTTATATGGCTCGAAAAAAGTACCCCCTGTATCTGATCCCATTTTTTATTACAAATTCAACGATGTATCACATGTCACATTTTAATTATTAGTTAAAAGAAAAATTGCATTTTTTCTATTTTTTTTAAGTTATTTTTAAGTAGGCCTTGCAAACAAATGCTTGGACGTTAATACCTGTTACCGTATCTGTAACATAATTTAATATCATTTATAAAATAGTATTTGTCGTTATTACCCTGTTTGTCGAGTTGTTGGTTTTAGAGCAATTGTTCTTATTGTTACTGTTGTTTTTATTATTGTTTATTGGTGAATAGTTAATATCTATTGTATTTCAAATAGGAACTGAGATTCCCATGCTTCGGATCCTTATCTTGGACACACTGTATATTAACTAAAGTAACTTATTATTATTCAGTGTAAATTTTTGTGGGGGCTTAAAATTCCATCTATTACACTGCAATAATAACAGTAATTCCGACCTGGGTGTTCGAATCCACTCGATCGCCCACCGAAATCTGTCGGAAATTAGAGCAGCTGAAATTTAGGCGCGTGCCATGGGCAGCTGTTGCATTTTTTAAAAACGGGGCTGCTGCATACCAGGTACACCATTATCATAATTAAGGATGTTTGGCATTTTGGGTTCGGGTTCGTAATTCGTTAGACTGTAAGTCCTGAAAAAAGGCGATGAACTCGGAGAAAATAATTAGTTTCATAGGCATTGGCGTAGTAAGTTTTTTGAAGCGGGTCGGCCAAACATTAAGTTGGGTTTTTACGTCTCCTGGTATAATTTCAGCCATGTTATTAAAATAAGATAAGTGTCAAGAAAGTGCCTAAGAAAATCAGTTTATAGTGTTATTAGAACAACTATTTACACATTACTTCTTTGCATGTCGCGTGACCAATCACGTCTAAAGGTCAATTTTCACTAAACGTTCCCTTTACCTTCCATACCCGTTACATACACCTGGCGTGACTGTGAGTTCCTCTTTTACTAGACTTCTAGTTTCCGAAACGGTTAGTGGGCATGTAGTACACACATAAAATAAAATGCTTGGAAGAAAAGTATGAATTTTCTTGAAAATACATATATTTTTAATATAAAAAAATTTTCTTAAAAGAAAGCAATATTTTTGCTCCATAAAATTACAGTATCTTCTTATTAGGCAATGTTATTCTAACTATACAGGGTAATTCAAAATCGATCACGAAACTTAAGGGGGTGATTCTACTTAACAAAATAAGGGTAGAGCTTCATATATATTTTTTCAAAATGTCATTCGTTTTCGAGTTACAAGCCGTCAAAGTTCAATTTTTATTTTGTTTTTTTCGCCATATTGCATTTATTTTTTAACCAATCTAGTTGATATTTGGCACACAAATCGAGCTTTGCAGATTTTAAAATTTTAAGACAAAAGTACTTTTTTAAATACCGCCAGAATTCATTTTACCTAAAACTTAAAATTTATTTACATCATTACTTTTGTATTTTGACAGATATCTCACCTCATATTTAAGTCCCTTGTCAACCTTGCTTAAGGCACTGACAGCGGTGGTGTGGGCTCTGGTCACAATAACTGCGCTGGATCCAGAGTCTGACGCTTGGATCTGTGATTTTTTCAAATTATTTGTGTTGCTTTTTATGTTATACCAAAGTTTCTAAAGAGTTTCTTGTTAAATAAGTTTAACTTTTATTGGTGTATAGTATAATAGTATTCCAAATTTGGGTACCTACCTATTTTATATTTGGCTACCTTTATCATTTTTTAGTTTTTTTCTAAAAATCTTTATTAAAATTGATCAATGTTACTTAAAATGTTTACAAAATAAAGGACAAATATATCATTTTTAATAAATCCTACAAAAAGGTTTTTATTTATAACAGAGACAAGAATGAGACGAGGAACTAAATGTAAATAAATTATCCGAGAGAGAGATAGCTGCTGGGCCTTCCTTGTCTGTCTTCAAGGAAGGTAAACGCAGATGGCGCGTAAGTCGACTTTATCGTTTGCCCACCAAATTCAAATTATATAGCTGTGCTATTTTTGCCCTTAAAGTTAGGTACTTATTTTTGTTTCCTATTGATATAAAATATGGGGGTTTAGTTCAATAATTACACACACCTAATTAAAAATGTCATTTATTTGGTTTTTATAAAGATTTTTTCTGACAGATAACCATATCAATGTTACCTTAAATTATCTGTTGAAAAGCACAAATTTAATATATTCACTGTGATCATTAATAAAAGTCAATATTCAAAGTCGAATTAAAGGTAAAAACCACGAAACACATAAATCACAGAAAATGTAAACAAACTGTCCAAACAAATCGGCCATTGAAAAATATCAAACACAAAAAATCGAATAACATTTCGGCGTGACTGCCTGCGGCAACGTTGTCAAGTTAAAAATATTCGATTCATGGTATATTTTCTTTCTCTTAATTAGATGTGAGCCAAAAAAGGACATAAAGTTTACATGCAGAAATTGTAAACAACTTGGCAACCAGGGCAAAGCGATGATTGCTCCATCTACGATAGCCTGCCATGATGAAAGACAAAGACATATTTATTGGGACTTGCGTTAAACCAGAAAGAGATAAATACAATGGACAAATTGTTAGGACCAGTTACTCGTTTCATTGTTGTCTCTGTTTATAACTATTTATAATTCCCGGCTTCGCTCGGGAGTTGATATGAGACCCAAATAACCGTTGTTCTGAATGAAGTTCAAATACTTGACAACAGATGGCGCCACTACACTTAATTTCCAAGTTAAAGGGTTGGAAGAGGCCTTATATCTTTAAAAATACGGGTAAAACGGGAACTTTCTTGTTCCGAGGGGCGATAAAGGGCTATCACACTATTTAAGTCCCTTTATCGTATCGGGACTCCTTTTCAAGTTCTATCGGCACGCACATTTTATCAACTTAGTTTTATTATATATAATGATAATGATGTTCATGCAAATTACAAAATATTTTCCTAGAGCCCCAAATCATAGTTCAAATCCCCTAGATCTCTTTCTTACTACCAACCCCGAACTCTATGAAACATCTGTCACAGCACCCCTAGGTCGCTCAGATCATGGCTTAGTTACTATATCTTACCCTGCACATCCCCAGGTAAATGAATACATGCCACCACGCACCGTATGGCACTACAACTCAGCCGACTGGGATGGCCTAAGGGACTTCTTCGCCACTTACCCCTGGAATTCCATCTGCTTTTCTTCTCGTGATCCTTCTCAAATTTGCAATCAACTAACTGAATCAATTCAATTGGGCATTGAAACCTATATTCCACACACCATCAAGAACCCCAAACAATCCAATAACAAACCCTGGTTTTCCAAATCTTGTGATAAAGCCAGAATTTTAAAAGTTCAGGCTCACAAGAAGTTTCTACAGGATCCTAGTCCAGAAAACCGACAGGCCAGCATTGAAGCAAGAAACTACTACAATCAAACAATTTCTGAAGCCAAAGACTCCTTCGACAATCGTATTAAAAACAAAGTTCTTTCTTGCTCAAATGGCAGCAAATCTTTTTGGTCCTTTGCGAAAAACATAAGTAGGAATTTTTGTACCAGTTCTTTCCCACCACTAACTTTGGAAGATTAAATTATTTCTACCGCTAAAGGAAAGGCAACTATTTGCCAAACAATTTGCTGCCAACCCTTGACCCTCCCGTAAATCATCCAATTCCAGCGGTTACCCCAGTTCCTCATAAAATGCCCAATATTATTTTTAAAGTAAAACACATTAAGCGTATCCTTTCTTCCCTTAACACCAAGAAATCGTCTGGGCTGGATGGCATACCAGCAATCGTTTTAAAAAATGTGCTTCAGAACTTGCACCAATCTTAACTCGGCTCTTCCGAATTTCTTACGACACAGGTATCTTTCCAGAGAGCTGGAGAGCTGCACGTGTTCAACCTATTCCCAAGAAAGGATCTAAATCCCTTCCATCTAACTATAGACCAATTTCAATTCTCTCAGTTCTTTGTAAAGTAATGGAAAAATTAATTAATTCACAAATTCTTAAGTACTTAGAAAAACACAAAATTTTGCATGACAGGCAGTATGGATTTCGCCACAAAGATCTACAGCAGATCTTCTTTCCTTCGTATCACACTGTTGGAATAAGTCTCTTGAGTTTCTAGGTGAGTCCCAGATCGTTGCTCTTGATATATCCAAAGCTTTTGACCAGGTCTGGCATGCCGCACTTCTTAATAAACTTCCCTCCTATGGTCTTTTAACTAAACTCTGTACTTAGCTCTCCAGTTATCTATCTGATCGACCTATATCAGTTATTGTGGACGGTCATTCTTCAAGCTTTCACCAAGTAAATGCTGGAGTCCCTCAGGACTCAGTTCTGGCACCAACATTGTTTCTTCTTCACATCAACGACCTTCTCTCGTCCACAACTAATTCCATTCATAGTTTCCGCCGACGATGGTACCCTTCACTCCAGTTTTCAGGTTCCTAAACCCATCACTAAACCTGACTTGGAAAACAAACGCAGAGCGATGCAGATATCTCTTTCGCAGGATCTTAATTTAATATTGGATTGGGGCGCCAAAAATCTCGTCCATTTTAATGCATCCAAAACACAATCATGTTCCTTGTCGCGAAAAGAGTCATCAAATACTGATCCTCTACTTATGAGCGGCCAAGTTTTACAGAGCAAAGACACCTTCAATCTTGTGGGCGTCACATTTGGAAAGTAACCTTAACTGGCATAAACACATTGTATCTATAGCCACGGCAGCTTCAAAAAGCTTGGATTTCTCTTTCGAGCCAAAAAGTATTTCTCCCCTTCTAACTTGTACACTTTATATGTGTCCCAAATCCGACCTCCCTTGGAATATTTGTTCTCATATCTGGGGCATGGCGTCCCCCACAATCCTAAGCATTCTTGATTCTATTGAAAGAAGAGCTATTCGTCTCATTAATGATCCTTCACTTACAGAAAGGCTTCCCTCTCTTGCCCATAGTCGGGCTGTGGGGGATTTATCGCTTTTTATAGGTACTTCCATGGCTTCTGCTCTGAAGAATTGTCCAGTATAGTTCCTCCACTCACGGTTTCCAACAGAGAAACTCGTGGTTCCCGCGCGTATGCATCCCTATTCGGTCCAACTGGACAGGCCCCGAACTTCTCACTTTGTTCGTTCTTTTATCCCTAGAGTTTCTAGATTGTGGAACCTGCTGCCCGCGGAGGTCTTTCCTTCCCCCAAATCTTCAAGTGTTTAAGTCCCGTGTCCAAAAGATAAAAGAGAGAAAAAATTATGTGTAAAAAACAAAATGGTATTCCATATTTGGTCACTTTCCTCTGTTGCATTTTTTTGCAGAAAAAATTCAAAATACGTCTTTTCCTAGATGCCCTTCGGATCGTTTAAGCCATTAAACCATATTTTTAGGAGACTTGTAACTATTTTTCGCAGGAAATCAACTTCTCGACTAGACCAGACCCAGTTTGGGCCTCGTAGGATGACCCTGTACTTAATAGTGACGTAATTCATGCAAGAATGCGATTTTAATATGAAATATCGATATGTTAATTTATGAGAACTCATAAATCATTTGATCGAATTTAAATTCAAACAGGCTAATTGAATTGTTTGCTCTGGCCACGGTATATGGGTTAGCAAACAATTAAAATCAATATCGCCTGTATATGAAATGTATAAAGATAATAATATGTGTTTGGCCCATTTATTGGACTCATATACTCGTAGCACAGTAACGAGTTAACAATGCACTTAACACTTCTATTGTTTGTTTTATTCAATGGCCATTTGGAGTTTT